>OX457038.1:14875654-14898154 GCA_949752735.1 Lumbricus terrestris | reverse complement strand
TGAGCTCCCTCTAAACATGCATCCAAAATTCTTAAAAAATTACCTGGAACTTCTCTCATGATAGACAACAAAATGAGAGGGTACCACATAAGAAATTCAGAAAATATTTTTTAACGGGCGCCCTAATGTATGTATGTATGTATGTATGTATGTATGTATGTATGTATGTATGTATGTATGTATGTATGCATCATCATCGTCATCATCATCACCATCTTCTTCTTATTCTTTTTCTTCCCTTCCCTTGAATGGTCTTAAAAGGAGGTGAAGCAAGGTCATAAGGACCTTGCTTCACCTCCTTTCAAGACCATTCAAGTCCTACCTTTTTCTTCTTCTTCCTCATCCTCCTGTGTTTCCTTCTTTCTCATCCACAATTGCCACAAGTGGTTGTTGCGAAGAAACCGATAATCCAGAGCTTCCACTTCATACATCATAAACCACGCGCGCACGCACACACACACACACACATATGCGCAGAGTACAGACGCGCGCGTACACCCGCCCATACTCCCACAGTCACCCATCGGCACACACACACACACACACACACACACACACACACATACACACACACGCACACGCACACACACACACACACACACACACACACACACACACACACACACACACACACACACACTGGACGCAGACTATTGGCGTTTGCATGTGTATTGTGTATATAACAAAATGCGGTGTAAGATTTATGATGTAATTAAGACGTTATTAAATGCGCGTGTTTATGCGTCAGTGGGTGCGTGCGCTCATGTGTGTGTGTGTGTGTGTGTGTGTGTGTTTATGCGTCAGTGGGTGTGGGTGTGGGGGGGGAGGAGCCGTCAAGTCAGGGACAAATTCGGTTTTCCCTGGTGACTAGAGGTCGGGTATATGACAGCAAAATATTGGTCGTCTTGTCATATAAGACTGCAGCGCTCATGCTGCTGCTGTGCAAAAATATCTGCGTTGTTTTTCCATCCTCAAGCTCTGGCACAGGTTAATTAATTTACTGCAATTGCAAAAGATGAACTGGAAAAAAGGTTAATTGGATAATTCCTGTATTGAAGCGGTCTGATATACGGTGAGAGAAATACAGGCAAAGAGAAAGAGAGATAGACAGACATACGTATGTACATGCATACATACATACAGGTAGACAGACAGACAGGGATGGAAGAGAGACAGACAGAGACAGAGATTTAGGCAGACATAGAGAGACAGAGATACAGAGACAGCGAGGCAGCGACTTAGGCAGAGAGAGAGAGAGACAGAGACAGAGACAGAGACAGAGAGAGAGAGAGAGAGAAGCAGAGAGAGAGAGAGAGAGAGAGAGAGAGAGAGAGAGAGAGAGAGAGAGAGAGAGTGCGAGCGAGAGAGAAACAGTGTAGTATATAAAGTTATATCCTGCGCTGTTGAGCGATGCAATATACAACGTCATTGCGATTTAATATTGGCGAACATTGCACCCAGTCACGTTTTAACGACGTGTCTCTATCTCGCTCTCTCTCTCGGAAGCTTCAGGGGTCGGATGATACTATGACGACATCGGCTGCTGATGATGCTGATGCTGCTGATGCTGCTGCTGATGCTGCTGATGCTGGGGTGGTGATGGTGGCACTGTCATGGTAACCGGCGATCGAGGCGATAACAGGGCTAGATATGCGGCCCTTTATGGTTGATCTAGTGACCTCTGTATTAATCTCGATGCCATTAATTGTCCCAGAACTGCAATCATGTGGTGTTGTGTCTCCTGCAGCTTGTACGGAATGTATCATGCCCGTCGTCGACCCGGGTCTGATTTCTCTGACCAATTTCATCCTATTTCATCCTATTTTACCCTATTTTGCCCTATTTGATCCTATCCTATTTTTATCCTATTTTATAACCTATTTTCATCCTATTTCATCCTATTTTTGTCCTATTTCACCCTATCCTATTTCATATGCTTTCCAATGCATCATGAGTTCTGATTGTAACCCATTACAACCGACTTTCGGCCGATGTCTTGGGTATTTACACAAAGGCGCTACAACAGGGAGTGGCAGGAGAACGTTTGGTGGCTGGGGGTGGGGGTGTTAACCAATGGACATCGTCGCAAAATAAGCCTTGGATAAGATAATAAGATGTTTTAATAATAAGATGTTTTAGAAATTCGGAAATTATTTATTTATGGAGTTCGAACCCGGAAAATGACCTCCTGACCTATATAATTATGCGTCCAGGCGTTACAAGCGATCTTAATAATTAGGCTACAGTAGATTATAAGTTTCTAAGTTTATAACTGGGTCACAGTCTGCATGGTAATTACTAATTAGATAATTATAATTTTTTTTTATTCGGTTCGGATTTAGTTGCGACGTCTTTTTTGCAGGACTTGCGACAAGCATTATAATTATTCGTGTTTAGTATATTTTAGCCATCATGCTGGGTCACGTCGAGGGTTATCGACACCGTGGAAGACCGTGTATTAACTGGATAGACAACATTCTTTCCTGGTCCACCTTTCTGGATCCTATCTTCTCGCTGCCGCACGCAATAGACGTCAGTGGAGAGCCCTAGTCCATACATGTGACCAACCGTCGCGCGGCGACGTCGGTGTTTGACATGACATGACAGTATATTATTAATTCGAACTGACATGTTGCCGTATGATTTCAAGACATTGCTTGAGCACTATGAACAGTCGATTGCTATAGTTATTACAAGGGTCGAATTTAACTGCATGCGTGGTATAGGCCTAGTCATGTAAGGCTTCCAGCTACCATACTGCTCATTTTTACCATCGCCTTCTAGCGAATGGAAGGCTGAGTCGACCTTTGGTAGGGTAGTTGTACTCGATCCATCACCCCTCCCCATGCCGATCTCCTGCGATTTCTTAAGAACTGCTACAGCCATCCACCTATAGCCTAAAGCCATTCCTTCCCAAGGTCTTTCACGGTTAAACTCCGCCGCTGGTTGCTCTCATGAGCCAGTGCCAGTCCCAAGCCTGGATAAAGGAGGAGGGCGTCACTAATCATCTTCGATATGGCAGTGTCGTCGTTAAATATGTAGCAAGGTCTTTCACGGCTGAGAATCTATTTGAGTGAAGATGAAGAAGGAGGACAACATCATCAGCTGACAAACTGTGAGATATGTTTGATATATTTGGTTGTGATGTTGTTCAGTCTACCAACTATCAAACATGTCAAGCGGAACACCAGCAATCACCAATATATCACCGACCACCAGATACACCGCCACTTAATGGCCGCCACCTCTTCTGCCTTATCAGTGGATCAGTGCGCTATATAACATTATAGGGACGACTGATTTCATGGATGACGTCACCGCTGGAGTCCGCCTATAAGTTTATATTCGATTAAATAAGTGTCACATACATGGGCGGAGACCTAGGGGGACAGAGGGAACGGTCCCCCCCCAATTGGGGGGGGACGGCCCATGCATTTGTCCTCCCCCAATCGTTGAGCGTCAAGACTAAAAAAAGGTCATCAACTTTTTGGCGGCGAAAATATAATTTTTTTCGAGATTTCGGCGGATTTGGCGGCGAAAATAGAAACTTTTTCCCAAAAAATGTCATCAACTTTTGTGGCGACGAATATAGAATTTTTTTTCGAGATTTCGGGAACAAGGTCCTCAGAAATTTTTGCCTCTTTCCGTCCCCCCCCAAGTCTCCGCCCAGGTCTCCGCCCATGGTCATATATATATATAGGCCTATAATAGGCCTATATACATGTATATCAGTGGACTACTTTACGGATCTATGACGAAATGCAAGCAATCGAGGGCAGGACTTAAACTGTGACTGGACGGTCAAAGACGGCGTCCATGCACTTATTTTCAAACGCCGTTGTCGCGATATAAAGTCTGTCCCCGATACAAAGTCTTCCATCGAAACAGAGTCTCCCCTGGTTTAAACTTTCTATTAGATGACATTTTCTTATGTAAAAGTATCAGTCTGTTCGTGTTAAATAATTTAGCAACGTATACTAAAGGTTTAATATGCTCATCTATAAATTTAATGCGACTGTAGCCGATTTCACGCTCAACGGGGGAGACTTTGTTTCGTAGGCGGAGGAAACATTCTCTCCCCGGAGACTTTATTTCAGAATAGGCCTATAGTTTCCGGTGATCGAATTTACTCTGGAACAGATCCGCCGGGGGAGAATCTGTTTCGAAATAAAGTCTCCGGGGGAGACTTTTAGGGGCTGACTCTGTCACGCGACACCGTCCTGCCACTTATTAGGCCTGCACAACATGGAAAGATAGGGGCGTCGTATAATAATATTATAGGCAGGCACTTTTTTACCTTTAGCACTGCGATGACGGAACTTCACTTTAGAGACTAAAACATGTGAGTGACTCACAGCGAGTCGAAGCAAAGCCAAGGTCATTGATCTGTGAAACGTAGACATTGGTCGAAATGCATTCTTTGGCCGTCTAAAAACTGACGAATGTCATCTTTGGCTATATCGAAGCAATGAGGCAACTCGCCATCAGCTCTCGATGCCCGGATGTGTTTACATTATTTTAGATTAAATCTATGAACGTGAACGGCAGAGTGATTGACAGCTGAATTATTATTATTCTATTGCATATACTGCATGGTGCAGGTCGCAGGTGTAAAGCGTAAAGGAGCACAACAAAGTTGATCGCAACAAGAGATTTGGGAGTTCGGCTTTTCTGGTCTTATGAAGTCAGATTGCTCCGAGCTCTTTCAAATCCGGGTTCGTTGCGGCACTCGTTGCGATCCGATGGCCTGGGGTTACGTCGTTGGGTGAATGTATAATATTTTCTGATAATGATAATATTTTATCGGAAGATCCCCGACGATTTTCTTCCGGCAAAACACAACATGAATGCGAGATGAATAGCGGAACGGATGGAAGAGTCATAAAAATAGCAACGCTCCATGAAGGTGGTGTGGTGGTGGTGGTTATGGTGGTGGTGGTGGTAGTGGTGGTGGTGGTGGTTATGGTGGTGGTGGTGGTGGTGTGGTGGTGGTAGTGGTGGTGGTGGTGTGGTGGTGGTAGTGGTGGTGGTAGTGGTGGTGGTGGTGGTGGTGGTGGTGGTAGTGGTGGTGGTGGTGGTAGTGGTGGTGGCGATAGTGGTGGCAGTAGTGGTGGTGGTGGTGGTTATGGTGGTGGGGTGGTGTTGATTATGACGACAATGGTGTTGATTTTAATGGAAAACGTTTTTACTAGTGTTACATCTGACCATGATGCCAGCTGGAACTCTTGCATAAAAGAATATTGACTGAGTAAGTGATTGAATAAAGATGATGATGATGATGATGCTGCTGCTGATGATGATTATGATGACGATGACGATGTCGATGTCGATGATGATAATGATGCTGATACTTCTGCTTCTGCTGCTGCTGCTGCTATATACTGATGATGGTGGTGATGATGATGTTGATGCTGCCGCTGCTGCTGATGATGATGACCGCATATTATATTGTTGCTGTTTTTTGTCGATGCTGGAGACTAAAAGAAAACGGAGAAAGCTTTGGAACGTGGCAGCAACTGCACTGGATCGCACAACATCCTTCAACGAATGGAGACAGGCGCTGAATTCCCGGCTCGGAACCCTTGACCCCAGACAGAACCATTTCCATGAATCATGCGAATCGGACACCAGACCAAAGTAGACGTAGCAAGGTGTGAAAAAAACCAGAGAATGAAGACGGAAGCAAATGAAAAAGTAGAGAAGTGTATCATGAGTAGACCTAAAGACCAACGGAAATAGTTAGGAGTTGCTTCGAATAAACAAGATCGAAAATGTGTGGAATTTTCTGGTTTCGATCGCTATAGGAGTTTGCTGCAGGTCCAACCATCCATGGAAGTAATCCTACTATACTCATGGGCGGAGTTTGGTTTGCGTTCTTGGAGGGGCTAAAACCTTATTGGGGGGGGGCTACGACCGGAAAAAGATACCATTTACATGGTGAAAAAATGAATCTGGGTCTTCTTGGGGGTGGGGGGCTTAGCTCCCCCTAGCCCCTGATAAACTCCGTCCATGACTATACTTACTCAAGCAGTCGTTCAACTGTATAGGCATTATTATTTAAGAATGATTATAATCATCGTCTTACACCTGTGGGATAAATAGGTGCTAAAGAAGCATAGGCCTATCGATTTCGTATGAACAGAACCGAATGCAGTAAAAGATGACCTGAAAATTATCTGCGTCAAAAACAATCATGTTGTCGATTTGGTCTCTAGTGTAATTAAGTAGAAATAATTAGAGAAATAATAATAATAATAATAATAATATTTGAGAAGTTTCTTAATTAGACAAGCACAAAGGCCAACCATGTTAGCGGCTTAATTGTGCTGACCTCGGCATATGATGCCGGTGTCACGAAATAGACTTAGATATCCCGTATTAATCGTACCCCCCCCAAATAAAGGGAAGTTGAAAAAAAGGCACTTTCGTGAGTATTATTTTTTTAACTTAACTTCCACCTGCTTTGTTTTGAACAATGACACCAAGTCTAACAGGTATGTTTAGTACTACTAGATAATCTTGCTTGTTTTGGGTTTAAAGCACTTAGAACGTTTAGAATGCTTAAGAACACCTAGAGCCATTAAGTAAATTCGAGTTGCCTTGCTCTGAACATTGTTTAGGGCACATAAAACAATTAGAGTCACTTTAAATTTTGATTACGGCAGCCAATAATCTCGTCACTCAAGATCAAATATTATTTTGTCTCAGTTGGAAGAAATCAATTGGTTTGTTTCATAATCGAACACGTTAAACAGCTTATATGACCTTGCAGGCTAAGATCGGTCATCCATTCTCAAGTTAATCAGCGGTTACCCCGACTCTTGTGGCGCCAGTCCAAAGGTTCGATAAAAGAGGAGGGGACGCTAATCAACTTTGTTATGATAGAACGACCGTCGGTAAACAGCCAGTTCTCTCTGTTTCTGTTTCAGGCTCTGTCTGTCTGTCTGTCTGCCTGTCTGTCTGTCTGTCACTCTAGGTATCTGTCTATCTGTATTTCTCTCGCTCTATCTCTTTTTCTCTGTGTTTCCCTGTCTCTGTCTCCTGTCTCCATAGGCGTAGGAGGCGGGGTCCAGGGTGGTCAAATGCCCCCAAATTTCGAGCAAATGTGTTTTTCGGGCAAAAGAGGCACGGACGGGGGGGAAAATTCGGAATTTTTTTTCGGGCAAACAGGTACAGGCAGATTTTTTCGGGCACACAGGGGTAAAAATCTTAAATTTCTGAAGATTTACAGGAAATGACTTTTAAAAAGTCGTCAGATTTTTCGGACGAGAAAATCCTAAGATTTTGGGCGGATGACTAAAAAAGTCATCAGATTTTTCGGGCAAAAATTAAATTTTTGCCCCCCACTTCCGAAATGTCCCCTACGCCTATGCCTGTCTCTGTCTGTATCTGCCTGCCTGCCTGTCCGTCCGTCCGTCTGTCTGTCTGTCTCTCTCTCTCTCTCTCTCTCTCTCTCTCTCTATCTATCTATATATCACACACTCTCTGTCGTATGATGCGACTAAAAAACTAATTTCGCAGTTTGTATAAACCACTCAGTAGATAAGAATACTATATCAATGCACAGAATCAGAAAATTGATTTCTTTATCTCTTCAAAATAAATTACAATTCGAGACAACTGACAACAACAATTACGATTCGAGCGAAATAGTTCAACAGTGTTAGTGCAAATATATAAATATCTTACAGGAATGCTTTAAACAAAATAAATATTAATATAGTATATTATCATCGTCATTGTTCACATAATAATCATGAAGATGACGGCGATGATAATGATGACGCATACAATAATTAGATAAATAATATATAAGTCATGGAATCACTTTAGGAACATAGATGTCAGCATACTTTCGATAAAGTTGTAAAAAATGTTTTCGGTAGCAATCATTGTAACCCTCCCCTCTCCCAACTGACACGTAAGATATCAGAGTTTTTCCCCCAAGACTATAGTTTAAAATGTTTTTTAACGTCACGAATAGGCCTATTGAGGTTTCAAAATAATAAGCTAAGCCTAAGCTAAAATGCAACACATTCTGTAGACTGTACGGCGTGTACGTTTTCACTTTAACGTAGCACCACACACTTTTACATTTAAGCCCAACGTTTTACTTTTGTGCATTCGTAAAACTAGCAATTCAATTCTGCGCTCAAAAACTAATATTTCACGTTTCTGCTTAAATCTAAATTTTCATTCTACTTTTAAACCAGGCATTTTACTTTTTATGCTATAGGTCTAGAACCTTTTACGCTTAAATCTAGCATTTTAATTTATCGCCTGCACCTGACGTTTTACTTTTCAATATAAACCTAACATACAGACCTATGCCACTCCAGTCACTCCACACACCAAAAGGTGATTTTGCAACATGAGTTTGAGAGATCTACATCATTTCAAAAGCTCATTGTATCAAGCTCTAAAATAGGAGCTTAAATTTCGTCAATTTAATTCCATGGTAAAGACAATTATAGGAGACTCAATTCTTCTGGTCGAGTATTCAGCAGTGCCACACTCATCCAAATAAAATAAGAATCACCATCCAAACTGTGCCTCAATATATAGGCTAACCCTGCTGTTGACTAGTATAGACCTATGGGACCCATGAAATCTACATTATGTATTATTGGGTCTTGTATAAATAGGACCCATAGGAAATCGTCTTCTGGTTGGTTAAAGCCACATCATTCTGTAGCTAGTGAACCTATATAGCTTCCAAGTATTCCGAATTAGACGGCTTACGACACGTAATCAGGCGAATGAATATTGATAAGAGGCCGATGACGTTTAATCCACGTCAGCAGCAGCTGACGTTTGATAATAATAAGCCATCCAAGTCTAATCAAGCAATGACTCGCAATCAATATTCACGAGAAGACGTTTAATCCCGGAATGACAATCAAATATGATGACGCTTCATTTCCCGCATCATGACGGGCAATCGATGACGTAATTTAAATCCGTCGACGATGACGTCAATCAGTGACGTGTTCAAATGAAGCGAAGAAGCAGACGACATCTCGGATGAGCATCACGTGATGATGACGACGACGTCGTGACGTAATCGAGCGGTGTAATCTAGTTGTGCTGCATGATCAGTTGCTGTAGTTCGTCCGCTGATCGACAGAGGAAGGCTGCTGACTCTCGGTAGCCAGCGATCAGCTGCTTTATGGTGGCCACCTCCTCTGGGTTGAGATGGTTCTTCGATAGAGACGGCGCTGATGAATCCTTCTTCATACTCAGGTCAGTTGGGCCTAAATATATATATATATATATTCAGATATAAATATATACAAATTATACATATACATACTATTATATATATAATATATATATATATATATATATATTCAGATATTACTTGAGATCAGCCTCAGAATAACATACATCATAATTATATATATATAATTATATTGGTCATATAATTATATATATTTTATACAGGGAAATATGTCCTATAATATATAAAGAAATCACATTTTAATTGCTGATGATAACGATGGTAAGATACTGATAATATTGGTGGTATTAATGGTCATGGTGTAACGACATTCATAGACAAAATTAGGCCTATATCAATAGCTGTACTGGCATTTGTAGAATTCGTAGTGGTAGTTGCAGCAGCCTAATGATGAAGTTGACGATGTTTTTTATTGATGAGGACAATAAAGATGGTGATGGAGATAGTAATAAAGATTATGGCAGTAACGATAACGGTGATGATGATGATGATGATGATGATGACGACGACGATGACGATGATGATGATGACGATGACGATGATGATGACGATGTACCGGTAGCTATCAACTCAAAATCAAAGGATTTGCGATGATGATGATGATAATGATGATGATGACGACGATGATGATAATTACGACGAATATGGCGGCGACGACAACAGTGACGATAATAATGATGATAATGATTATGATGAGGACGACAACAGTGGCGCCAACGACGGTGATGACGATGACGATGTTGATGACGATGATAATTATTATTATGATTATGATGACGACGACAACAACGGCGACGACAACGACGATGCCAACAATGATGATGATATCATTCTTGTACCATTTTGTTGTTGTTCGTTACTCTGTAGAACCGATGACGTCGATCCGGTATAAGCCTCGTTCTGGAACGGGTGAATCTCTCTTTCGAATGCTGTGTGGCCGATGTGCCCCTTCGTACCCGATCCATTCGTCACGTACGCCAGAGGGAGATCCGACTCAGACGGCGGCGCCAACACTCGCAAGGTGGCGCCCTGCATCATGATCACGTGATCCTGTTCGACAGGTCTGTGCGCCACCTTCGGCGACGGCTGCCGCATGGGGGAGCTGTGCGCCATTTCCAACGGCATCGGCGCCGGCGGTGCAGGTTTCGGCTGCTGCGCATGCGCAAGTGGCGAGGCGCGACTTCCGGTCTGTGAGGTCAGCTCGAGCGGCTTTTGAAGCGGAAGTGGAACGCCTGGAGTAATGGCGGCGGCGGAGGTGGAGTGTGGAGAAAGCGACATCTTGGAACGTGGAGACGGTTTTGCGTTGGGCAACGGCGGAATAGGAAGAGGAGGAGCAACAGTTGGGGGAGCAGCTGGAGTGGCTGGAGGAGGAGCGGTTGGAGCAGGTGGTGGTGGAGGAGGTGGAGGTGGTGGTGGTGGAAGAGGAGTAGGAGGCGGTGGAAGAGTTGGAACTGGCGCCTGACCGGAAACCATTACCATTTCGGTCGCCTGGAATAAAGATACGATGATGCTGGAATATGATGTGATCGCATTTTATAGAGCATTACGTAATATATACATGATATTATATGTTCTATTGTTTTAAATTGTGTTTGGACATGTGTGGTCTGCATGTATACATGTATGCATGCGACTAGAGGTGTAGGCCTACGGGTAGGACATTTTTGCTATCTGACCCGTATACTCATGATAATCAACCGTTGCCATATCCGATTCCCTACACCAATTCAAAATTACTTACTACCCGGCGGTAGTACCCGCCCTGTACCAGCTGGTACACATTACCTGTGCTATATTATCACACCCGTCTCTTAATTGGTAGGCCCACCCATTGTCTTATGAGTAGAGGTGTAACGAAAGGCAACAGGCTCTCGCCAATGCTCTAACTTTTTCAATGATTGATTACTGCCAGAGGCGAAGAAGGGCGTGAAGATTGAAGAAGAGATTAAAGGAAGAAGGAAGATTGTGGATAGCACTATGATTCGTTGAAGACGAGGCATTGGTGACAGGTAGCCAGAGCACGTTGTTATGATGGATCAACTATAAATAATTTGATCCCGCACGAGTGCAATACTCATTCATTCATTCATTCATTTATTCATTCATTCATTCATTAGATGCATTTATATAGCGCCTCTTCAAGGGCCCAATCAAGGGGCTACTCAGAGGCGCTCCCAACCTCAGCGCGGCCAAATAAAACTGTCTTAAGATGAGAGAGGAAATCCTGAGAAGGATATTGACAAAGATATGAAAATAAACATCAAAGGCAATTGAGACCGCGATGATAAGCTTAAAAGTTCCCCAGAAATGATTTTCCTCAGAAAATTTGATACTATCATAAAGAGTAGTCTGTAGCAAGCTGTTAATGTTTGTACAGATACTATTTTGTAAAACTAAATTAATGGATTCTCTCCAGTGTTATCTTTCAAATTTAAAACAGTCAAATTTCAAAATGTTTGCTACTTAGTTAAACAACATTATTTGGCCTACTACATGCATATGACATCCAAATTTAGATAGTTTGGGGTAGTTCTTGTTTGTTAAATGTATTATTAGTAATAGTTTCTGCTAATTGTGTCCAGTTCAGCAAATTTAGACTTGTCCTGAGCAACAGGGATGAGCTGTTTCGAGTGCAGCAAAGTATCGGTATCTGATTAGGCTATTATACTCCAGTCTGCAGTTATTCGTAATCATAACCATAATCACCAAACTTCTAAAGCGCCACTCGAAAGCCAAGCGCGGGGCACCAGCTTATTCACGAGCGCTGCGCTTAGTCAAAATGGGTGTCCGTAAGAGTAGTCAAAAGGGTGTCCGGCTCAATATAATCAGTGTTTAATCTAGACGTCTCTGGGGGGGGAAAGTTCCCCCTCCCCAGGATTGAGATTTCCCCCCCCAGAAAAATTTGACGAAATGATATTGGTTTTTAGTTACTGTTTTCATCACTGTTTTACATGAAGTGTTATAATATACCATGATATTATTTATTATTATATGATTATAATGACATTATTTACTACTATAATATATGATACGATAATGTTAAGATGACACTTTAAAAAGCAGCCATTGCAATGTGGAAATTCAAAAAGTTTCTAATGGGTCACTGAAAAAGTACAGCTATTTTGTTAAGATGACACCTTGAACTGCTGCTATTGCAATGTGAACATTCAGAAAGTTTCTAATGGGTCACTGAAAAAGTACAGCTATTTTGTTAAGACGACCCCTTAAAATGCTGCTATTGCAATGTGGAAATTCAAAAAGTTTCTAATGGGTCACTGAAATAGTACAGCTATTTTGTTAAGACGACACCTTAAAATGCTGCCATTGCAATGTCGAAATTCAAAACGTTTCTAATGGGCCACTCAAAAAAGTACAGCTATTTTGTTAAAACGACACCTTAAAATGCTGCTATTGCAATGTGAAAATTCACAAAGTTTCTAATGGGTCACTGAAAAAGTACAGCTATTTTGTTAAGACGACACCTTTAATTGCTGCCATTGCAATGTGAAAATTCAAAAAGTTTCTAATGGGTCACTGAAGAAGTATAGCTATTTTGTTAAGACGACACCTTAAAATGCTGCCATTGCAATGTGGAAATTCAAAAAGTTTCTAATGGGTCACTGAAGAAGTATAGCTATTTTGTTAAGACGACACCTTAAAATGCTGCTATTGCAATGTGGAAATTCAAAAATTTTCTAATGTGTCACTGAAAAAGTACAGCTATTTTTTTAAGACGACACCTTAAATTGCTGCCATTGCAATGTGAAAATTCAAAAAGTTTCTAATGGGCCACTGAAAAAGTACAGCTATTTTGTTAAGACGACACCTTAAAATGCTGCCATTGCAATGTGGAAATTCAAAAATTTTCTAATGGTCACTGAAGAAGTATAGCTATTTTGTTAAGACGACCCCTTAAAATGCTGCCATTGCAATGTGGAAATTAAAAATTTTTCTAATGGGTCGCTGAAGAAGTATAGCTATTTTGTTAAGACGACACCTTAAAATGCTGCCATTGCAATGTGGAAATTCAAAAATTTTCTGATGGGTCACTGAAAAAGGACAGCTATTTTGTTAAGACAACACCTTAAAATGCTGCCATTGCAATGTGGAAATTCAAAAAGTTTCTGATGGGGGGGGCACTTCCCCCTCCCCATACCCCTCCCGGTCTCGGCAGTATGCGCCTCACGAGCGTCCTTCGGACGCTCAATTGTCTCCCCCCCAGAAACCTCAATTCCCCCCCAGAGGAGGGGGACTAGATTAAACACTGAATATAATAGTTCAGCAGCAGCAGAACTGAGTTACTGAAGTTTGATCCAGCAGACTGAGCAGAGTCGGAGCAATATCTAACTTCTAATTATAGACCTACGTAGCAATGATGAAAAAATTACTCATCTTTACGGCGACATCTACCGAATAAACGATCACTTAGTGCTTTATGCAACTCTAGGCCTACAAGTTGATGATTGCCAATTTGTCATGAATGTTGAGCTGACTTTTGACTTACTGGTAGGGGTTCGAGTCCCATTCGCATCCGTTTTGCGTTGTTGCTTTCATTCTCGCAAGCTCTCGCTAGAATCGTCTCAGCTGCCGCAGAAGTCAGGTGCGGAAGAGTTGGTCTGATCTGAAAGAGAAATCAGTTTTAAAATCGTTTACTGATAATCTATATAAATAAAAATGTAAAACGCTACTTTTTGTGGCCTCAGAACTCGATAAGTTCTTCACCGATTCTGTTCAAAATATTCGCAAACCGTTCCATTCGAACATAAGCGTGTTGTTATAATGCCTTTTGGGGGAAAAGCGCAATCTTATCGACCAAAAAACACAACTATGCGAACGATTTGACCGACCTCGATTTCAATTTCAAACCGACGTTGCTTCCGACTGCGGCCGTCTATTTATAGCACATATAGGCTACGTGCGTTCTTTTTTATAGCGCATATATTTATCTAGCTGTTGATTTCTACAGTAACAAAAGTAACGTTTTACATTTTTATTTATATAGATTTTCGCAAACCGTTCCATTCGAACATAAGCGGGTTAATTGTTATAATGCCTTTTGGGAAAAAGCGCAATCTTTTCGACCAAAAAACACAACTATGCGAACGATTTGAGCGATCTCGGTTTTTACAAAATCAAGGATCTCGGAGTTTTACGGACGGACGGACAACGGACGTACGGACGGGGAGGGACAAAGGAGAGGAAGAGAGGGGTGAGTGTGAAAGGGAGGGAGCGGGAGGAAGAGGGAGGGAGAAAGGGGAGGGAGAGAGCGAGGGAGAGGGATGGAGGAAACGGGAGGAGGGTGTGAGGCAGGGAAGGGGAGGGGAGGGGACGGGAGGACAGAGGCAGGAAGGGAGACAGAGGAAGGGAAGTAGGGAGTGAGGGTGGGAGGGTCTTTTCAGCCACAGCAACGCGTGGCGGGGTACAGCTAGTAAATAAATAAATTTATTACGCGCGCAAGGTCACACCAAGGTGTGGATCTGATGGCGACAGCGCTAGAGTCCGAGACGCTACATCGATTCAAATCTCTAAACAAATGCGCCTTGCGTTGCAACGCTCTTTTTCTTCAGATTCTCTCCCTTGTATATGCATGCAGGTTCGAATGCAAAATATTGCCACTCCATCCTCTTATCTCATTGAGTTTTTGGTAGCCGTCCTCCATCATCCAGTCCAGCATCATCTGTCTCGGTCTTCCTCTTGTTCTTTTCGCCTCCATTTTTTTGGCACCGATAGCTAGACAACCTTTATCATTGTTACTTATTTATCTCAAAATTGGATCGGTACACACGATTATGACGATGTCAGCATTGCTTACGATGCTAATGGCTAAGATGATGAAGATTATGAAAATAATTACAATAATAACAGTAGTAGCATCAGCAGTAGTGGTAGCATCAGCAGCAGTACTAGCAGTAGTAGTAGTAGTGGTGGTGGTGGTGGTGGTGGTGGTGGTGGTGGTGGTGGTGGTGGTGGTAGTAGTAGTAGTAGTAGTAGTAGTAGTAGTAGTAGTAGTAGTAGTAGTAGTAGTAGTAGTAGTAGTAGTAGTAGTAGTAGTAGTAGTAGAAACAGCAGCAGCGGGAGCAGCAGTAGTAGTAGTAGTAGTAGTAGTAGTAGTAGCAATAATCGACTTAATCTTGTATTTGGCTGACAGCGTTTTTAAACAAGCAGTAGTACGTGATGAGCGTTCTGCATGGCCACCAGACAGTTAAATTGAGATTATTATTATCATCATCATCATCATCATCATCATCATCATCATCATCATCATCATCATCACCATCACCATCATCATCATCAATTATTATTAGTTAAATTCAGATAGTTGAATTCAACTCCTGTCTTATAACTACACTGTGTCCCAATAAATCGAGACCCCTTTTATAATGTTAATAAAACAGGCAAATCTTAATCGATTTTCAAAATTTCAAAACTGTTTTTATCCTGAGATAATTATCTTACACTGATTCAAATATTACGTTTCTGGAATGAATATTGACGTCACAATTACGTCATTAACAGAAGCCAACAAGCACGCACGGGTTGAGCGGTCAAAGCAACTGTTAGATCGGTATCCTGCTCACATGGTAAATTTTATATGGTTCACGGACGAAAAGTTGTTTACCATCGTTACACGAAAGAACAGTCAAAATGGCCGTGTGTATGCGGCCGCCGGAACTCTTAAGAAAAACATCTCAGATGTTCGTTTGCTTCGCACTCGCTCGACATTTAGCCGGTCAGTCATGGTTTCGGTTGGTGTCTCGGCTCTTGGTAAAACACAAATCCACTTCATAGAACCTGGAGTAAAAATAAATGGAGCTTACTACCGGGATTGTTTGATGTCGGAAAAGTTGTTGCCATATATCCGGGAATGTTCGGAATATTACACGTTTCAGCAAGATGGCGCTTCGGCCCACCGAGCGCGTGAAACTGTTGAAATGCTGACAAGGGAGACCCCGGATTTCATACCCCCTAATCTTTGGCCACCAAACAGCCCGGACTTAAACTCGGTCGATTACAAGATTTGGGGAGTAATGCAAGAGAAAGTTTATAAGACAAAGATCAGAGACATTGAAGAACTTCGTGAACGAATCATTAATGCGTGCATGGGAAGAATTTGATCAATTGGTTATTGATGCTGCAATTGGCAAATGGCGAACGCGCCTTGAAGCTTGTGTTGAAGCCGAAGGCGGACACTTTGAACATACCTTGTAGTATAATGTTAGTCAAATTTTAAATAAAATTTAACTGAAATTTAGAATTGTGAAATAATATTTAAGGTATATAACGTAGATTTTTTAAAGAAAAAGTTGTGTTCTGTAGGCCTACTTAACATTTGAATTATCTGATGCAAATGACGTAATTGTGACGTCAATATTCATGTCAGAAACTTAATATTTGAATCAGTGTAAGATAATTATCTCAGGATAAAAACAGTTTTGAAATTTTGAAAATCGATTAAGATTTGCCTGTTTTATTCACATTATAAAAAGGGGTCTCGATTTATTGGGACACAGTGTAGTTATCATGCGCTCATATATATACGACGAATCGTAATCATATTCTGCGATTTGACATTTTGAGATTAAACGTAAGCGTATAATATATTATTATGTTTTTGCATTCAGTCTATATTGGCTTATATAACGTCCCTTCTTTGAAAAATCAGCTCAGGAGCGTTCCCAGCACAACCACAGCGGAAGTAGTAGCATTGCTATAGCATAGCATACTACCTGATCCTAATTCATCCTATCTTTACCTTAGGTCCTTAGCTCACCCATTTCCCTTAACAATTGCATTGGTCACTCCTCTCCCATGCATAGACTAACGAACCTGTTTTCCGTCACCGACGCCCTTCGATCTGCGCATGCGTCGACAGGACTTGAGATAGGTTCGTATGCGCTTGCGAGATCGATGGTGGAACTCTGGGAACTGGCGATCGCAGGCCTCGAGGATCGCCTGGATCTTCTCCTTCGGTTGCTTCGATATGGGAGCCACGCGGTCCAGGTTCTCGTCGACGAACAGCCGAACGAACATCTACAACGTTGTTGTCAATATTGCTGTTGTTATTGTTGTTGCTGTTATCGTTGTTGGTGTTGCTGTCGTTTTCATTGTTGTTGTTACCATTGTTTTCATTGTTGCTGTTGTCATTGCTGCTGCCATTGTTGTGAATGCTGTTGTAATTGATGTTGCCATTTTTGTGAATGTTGTTGTCATTGTTGTCATTGTTGTTGTTTTCATTGTTGTTGTTACCATTGTTGTCATTGTTGCCATTGCTGACGTTGTTGTTATTGTTATCACAAGCAAAACAGACAAGTTGTAGCTTCCTGTGTTTAACGACAGCTATAGCAGCTGTCATTGTCGCTGTCGTATCCATCCTTCTTTGTCAAGGCGTAAGACTAGCACTAACAACGTATGCTACGGGCAATGGAGTAGTTTGGTACGAGCAACAGTCAATACAAACAAACAGTCGTCAGTACTGTACAATGTACATAGTTGAGAATTTAACTGATGCCATTTGAAGTGAAGCAAGCAATCAAAAATCAACTGTATTTGCACTTGCAATGTCACCAAACGATATAGCGCCAATTGAAATGAGACGCGAGAGCGGAAGGCTCTCTGCGACAAGACAACGTAAATGGGTTAAAATCAAGTGCTTGTGAGAAAGAACTGATTTCTTATACTAAATATGGGTGATCAATAGCATAACCTTTCCGCTAGGAACCGTTATGAACTTTACTTGTTACAAAGTATACTTTTTCCTTCATGGCTACATTTACTTAATTGAAATCTGTCTCAAACCCCTTCACTCGTGCTGGGATCCTAACTGGGGGAACTGGTGTTTCTGCCCCTACTCTTATAAGACTCATCTTTGCAAGGGGTTCTTCGCCCTGGAATTAAGCGCCTCTGATAAGGGCGTACTATATGCGAGGCACATTACAAGTCGGCAAATAGAAAAGCATAGAGTTTTGAGCGTTTTGGGGTACCTGGTAGTTATCATGCACATTCCTGAATCATAAAAGCGATTAAATGAAATATAATTTGTGTATTGTGTCAATTTCAACGGTGGACACTGGAAGCGCTTACAGATTACCTGTAAGGTGCACGATATAAAAACTCAATAGTAGTAGTAATAATAATGATAATGATAATGACAATAATAATAATAATAATAATAATAATAAAAATAATAAAAATAATAGTAATAATAATAATAATAGTAATAATAATAAAATAATGATAATAATAATAATGATAATAGCAATATTAATAAATAATAATAATAATAATCATGATAATGACAATAATAATAATCATCATCATCATAATCATCATAATCATCATATTCATAACAACAATAATAATTATAAGATGATTACAAGATGAGCAGATTAATTTCTATCTCATTATGGTCAAACTGGATAAACCCCATGCATGCAGTACTCACTCTACCCAATCTCTCTGGCTTACATGTAGCTCTTTTTATTATAGGGTAGCTAAAGATGACGTACGTTGAATGCCTTCAGTCTCTCCGGATCGTATTCCTGCATCAGCAACCGGTCGTCATCCTCATCATTGTCGTCATCCTCATCTCGAAGGTCTCCAGTTACAGCAGCAGCAGCAGCAGCAGCAGCAGCAGCACTGACGTCTGGAGTGTTTTCCGCTTTTACGACCGCAGTCTGTCAGACAGAATGTCAGATCAACGTTTACAGACTGACAGACTGACTGACAGAGGCTGAGAGAGAGAGAAAGACAGACAGACAGGCAAACAGAGACAGACAGACAGAGAGAGACAGAGAGAGACAGACAGACAGACAGACTGAGAGACAGAGGGGAGAGAGAGACAGAGACATAGGGAGAGAGAGAGAGAGAGAGAGAGAGATAGAGAGAGAGACAGACAGACTGAGAGATAGATGGAGAGATACAGAGACAGAGACAGAGACAGAGATAGAGGGAGACAGACAGAGTCACACAGACAGACAGACAGACAGACAGACAGAGACAGACAGACAGACTGAGAGATAGAGGGAGAGAGACAGAGAGACAGAGAGACAGAGATACAGAGACAGACAGAGACAGACTGAGAGATAGATGGAGAGAGATACAGAGACAGAGGGAGATAGAAAGAAAGACAGACAAACAGAGAGGGAGCTACAGAGAGAGAGAGAGAGTGAGAGAGAGAGAGAGAGAGAGAGAGAGAGAGAGAGAGAGAGAGAGAGAGAGAGAGAGAGAGAGAGAGAGAGAGAGAGAGAGAGAGAGAGAGAGAGAGTCAAATTTATAAATATATTGATCATACAGATTGATGTTACGTGGTGAGCTACAAGTTTAACATGCAGAAAGGGTGGAACACATAGACCTAAAGTTTTACACACAAAAAGCCTGAAAAAATGCAATATCCGATGGACACGCGATGAAACGAAGAACGCATCTATTTAATTAAAGGATTATAATTAAATTATAATAATTATGACTTATTGGGTACATATGTAGCTTTTGTCCTACAAATTGATACAATTGAGCAACTTTTGGGGATAACGGATTTTGAATTAAGGGGCAAAGTAGACCTAATCGTCGACTCTGTGACCGAGTAATATGAAGCTCCCCATAAAGCATCTCGCTCGCACCCGGTGTTGGACTTAGTCTTCTGCAAGTCTAGATCTGGACATGTGATTTACTGAGCATTTCATAGATAGTCTACCCTGATCCACTGCTCTCAGACCGGTGTTCAGTGGCGTAAGCAAGGGGGGGGGTTTCGGGGGTTAAAACCCCCCGTTGGCTCCGGAAAAAGGTTTTTTAAGGTTATTTTTCCATTTAAGTAAGAAAAAAATAGCAAAAAACAGGGTTTCCGCTACAACAAGTATGCTCGCACCCTCATTCTGTGTCCAGGTTTAGTCAGGCACCGTCCGGGTTGCATATTAGCATTCTCTAACCGATTTCGTAAGCCGGCTATAGAGGAATACAATGATTACACTGTGGAAGACGCGAAGACCATATAGGGGGGAGAAGGTTGTGGAGTACAATTTCTGACCATCCCTTCTAAACTGTCAACAACACGTGCGCGTCGGCAGGCTCTCACGATTTTACACGAATTGCAATGTAAAACGTTTCAAATTTCTTGCAAATAATTACCCTACCAGGCCCGGCCCTAGGGTTTGCGGGGCCCAAGGCAGCAGCGAGTCTCCAGGCAAAAATTTACTAAGTTCATTACCCGTCAATAGGCAACAGCCTTAACACTATTAGGGGAGAGTTGCCATGAATCATGATGAATGGACCACCTAAGGCAAACTTAGGTGTGCTGCATAAATGCTACTAAATTTCTAAAAGAAAAGCACGCCATATGCTTGTTTGATTGTTCATCTATGTTATTAATAAGCAAAAGACAGAAAATATTCGTGGATTTATGAGAAATAACTAAACAAATAGGTACCCCTAAAAAGTCCAATCAAGGCAACCTGTTTCCTTGAATGGACCGCATGGTGTCCTTGATTGGACCATTTGCCCTGAATGGGACACAATATTTTAAAGACGTTTTTAAGAGGTAATTTTACCCAAAAAGCAAGGGAAACGCTTCAAAACTCTTAGTGTCTAACCATACAGTTAAAAATATCAATGCACTATTGCAGTAGCTGAAATCAACTGAATACATGACTGGTATAACCTCTGCCTGCATACCAATTAGGAGTACTTTGCCATAATAACCAGTGCAGGTCTACATATAGACTATATGGGCCTCTATATAGTGAAATAATATGGCCTAGCTAATACTGGGAATAAATGATTGTGAAGTATTACATTAGTACTCAGTTAAATCTATTTGAATATATCTAATACAAGAAGAATTGCGCGCAGTTCGCACAGAGGAACATTATCTTCATCTATAATAGCAGTGTATTGCTTCAGAGCAACTGTTATGAAACTATTAAGCCTACAACTGACATTTATTGCATATTTTGAAATTATTCGTTCTATGCTTGTCAGATGCATCGCCAAATCCCATGCCACACTGTCGACTGTTGTTCCATAAAATTTATGCCAAAAGAGGGTATTGTAATTGGTTAAAGAATCACAACAGGACATTGCAAGTACCGGTATCCTTAAATGGACCGTACCCAATAACATTGCAAGTACTGGTGTCCTTAAATGGACCGCACCCAAATTATCGGTCCAATTAAGGAGACTTAATGTGGTCCATTTCAGGCAACACGGACTACTTCTACTCACACTGTCATAGTTTAACAGGTGTCAGTCTCAGCGCTAAATCGAGTATTGTTGCTTAAACATGAAACCTGGCTATGATTAAAACAAACATGACTGCAATTTCGAAAGCTTGCCTAAATTGCCTACACTCATTGTCAGGTAGAGCAAAAATTAGATCAAAACTACGTGAAATATAGTTTTTACCGCAACTAAATAAATGTTTAGAATTCCGTAAAACTGACTGCGGCGGTACGATCAATATTCAATCGCGCACGAATACAACATTTGAAAACGAAGCAAAAAATGCGTCTAGGATGTTAAATGGCTGCGGTCCAATTAAGGCAACGGTCCATTCAAGGCAACTCTCCCCTATGTAGACCTATTTAAGTATAAATGCAAAATCATGGGCGCCTTCTGGAAAATTAACACCGATTTTTAACAACAAGGTTTTACTTTTGACAAATTTCTTTGTGCCAAAGCACTAATGAGGTTAATGATTCTCACGATGAAACGGAGAAATTTACATTTAGTCACCTATGTGAACAACCCATGTTCTTAATTTCCAGCTTTGTATTTTTCAAACTCGTGCTAAAAAGTTAGGCCTAATGCTGTGCTCCCTCCAACTAAAATGTCTGCAGGCGCCCATGTTGAAATTGAAGTTAATGGACATTCACATGCAAATCTGACTATTAACCCTAGCAGTTTAGCCTACTATGAAAACAATAAATAGGACTATTTTCAATTGAACTAGTTGAATATCTAGCATATAAAATAGGATGCCAATAATTGACATATTTCCAGTTCCTTCTAATTGGAGTTTTGAAATGTTAGTCTCCATCGAGTATACGCTATAGACAAAGATGTGAGTGCTATCTTACAGAAGTGTTCTCAAATCTTCCCTAATTTCATGTAGTCCTAAGCGACATCTGAAATGATTTCCCAATGGAGCATTTTTTTCAATTGACAAAAAAGCTAATTTAGTGAGCCATTCTCAAAATAGGCCTAGCTAGGTCTATTGTTGATCGCATGGAAGTTTTAATGGGTCTTATCCATTTGCTCGTATTATT
>OX457038.1:13608154-13615654 GCA_949752735.1 Lumbricus terrestris | reverse complement strand
GAATCCGAACGATGATCTAAATAACCCAACGAACGGTTTCCCCGATTTGACAGCAATTAAGTCGCCTTCCCAGCCCCACCCTCCCCCTATCCATCGCTGACTCCGTTGTCGCCATAAGCCGCTGTCAAGGCGCCGCTGCCGTCAAGACTCGAAGTCCTATAATTCTCTGGCACATTGAACGTTGCGAGACGGCTGTTTCCACTGCGTCACCCTATAGTAGTCGCAATGAAGCAGCGGTCATCGGGCGACGTGTAAATCCTAGACGACATCCACCAATGTAAAGCAGGGAACCACGATACAGCTGGTCGTGGGAAGGAGACGGCTGGACGGACGGCTAGACATTATTCAACGCCGTTCAAACGCGAGTGACGTAGTGAGACTGTGAGTGCAATAATCCACGCAAAGGTATCAAGAAAGGCTACACGTACGTCTACGACGCTAATAATTATTAGATCTATAGAGGCCATGCTTGATCGATACGTAAAATAAATTGTTCTATTAATAAATATATTTTTAAAGATATTTTCAAGATATTTTAAATTTCATATTAATAATGGGGAAAAGTGTAAATATATGATACTTGGTGTTGCCCCTCCTCCTAAGGCGGTTAATATCTTCAATGACAATTTCATAATAATTATTATGTTCAAGCGAAGCCAGTCGCTTGCAGGGAAAAGAAAGTCGATCAATCGATCAATTCACGACAATCCTGCGAATAGTGAGAACTTGAGAAGATCATAACATTAATCATTAATGGTCCAATCCCAAGTCAAAAAGGTCTTATAGTTTCGTATAAAGTTCCTCTAAAACTTACGGTATGAGTTAAATAAAATGAATTTTTTTAAAAACTGCTTCACATGTATGTAGACCGAACAGTATTTTCATGCAGTCCTATAAATTATCTGCAGCGTTTTGCCAAGGTTATATCCCTAGGAGACCTACAGACATGTAGGTTCCAATAAATGTATTAATTTACTTATTTATTTATTTATTTTAGTTATTTAGTTATTTGGTTAATTATTTTTATTTGCATGTTGGCCTACCTCTCCCCAACTCCCGACGGCATCGTTGAGATTATGCCTTCCGAGCGAGAACCCGCTGATGTTCCGGTTGACTGATTGGCTGCCACGGTCGAGTAACGCCTCCTTTTCCGACAAGAATGTCCAGCCAAGAGATCGGACGCAGAAGCGGACTACGGAGTTTGCTGCTGTTGAAGTGGCATCGTTGGCATCAGGAGTCTGCGAAGGATGCTGGTGGTGATGACGATGGTGGTGGTTGTTGTGGTGGTGGTGGTGGTGATGGTGATTTTGCCCCGAGGAAGGAGGGTTGCTGGTCGAGATCCGATGCCAATTCTCGTCGTCCTGTCGTAGAGCTTCCTCATCATCGTCATCGAGTCTGCGGAACATCAAATGCATCTCTTTCCGTCTCTCACTCTATCTCTCTTTTTCTGTCTGTCCTTGTCTCTCTCTCTCTCGCACTCTCTCTGTCTCTCTCTGTCTCTGTCTGCTATTGTCTCTGTCTGTCTCTGTCTCTCTCTATTTTCTGTCTCTGTCTCTGTCTCTGTCTCTGTCTCTGTCTCTGTCTCTGTCTCTGTCTCTGTCTGTCTATCTCTCTCTCTCTCTCTCTCTCTCTCTCTCTCTCTCTATATATATATATATATATATATATATACATATATATATCTGTCTTTGTGTGTCTCTGTCTTTCTATCTCTGTCTTTGTCGGTCACCGTCTTTGCCTTTATCTCTTTCTGTCTATGTGTCTGTCTAATTGGTCTCTCTCTCTCTCTCTCTCTCTCTCTCTCTCTCTCTCTCTCTCTCTCTCTCTCTCTCTCTCTCTCTCTCTCTCTCTCTCTGATCTAATATATAGCGCTACTGTATAGCCTGGTTTCCCTTAAGCGGCATTTGTCTGGTTCTAGGAACATTTCTGGAGTGTCACGTTTCAATTAACAACGCTGAGAAATGTTGAAACTTTCCGCGTCAACCTCAGTGGCCTTTAACGACGAATGGCTCTAATCAATTGGTAACTAAAGCATGGCAAGATGTCATTAAACACTTGATGCTGCCTACCATGCATGGGGGCCCACATCTACGAGCAAGAGGAGACCCTTGCCCAAGTTGCCCGCCCCTGGAAAAAGACATATTTTTTAGCCGTATGTATACCACTTTTGGGTTTTTAAGAAATTTCTTCCCGCTAATGCATGCATTAGCGATATTATAGCAATTATACACAAAGTGAAACGAGAAATTTACACTTGGTAACTCCTATGAAAATACACGTGCTCTTAAGTTCCTGCTTTGCATTTTTGTTAAGCTCTTGCAATTTTTTTTACCGTGAACAACATGTTTTCCCCGCCTATACAAAAGCATTTCTGCGGGCGCCAATGCCACCTACTTGACTGAGTATCTATATAATCTTCTTATCAAAGTCATTCAAGAAATTTCTTGCAGATACTTTACAACTGTGGGCAGTGATAGACCGCGTATACGCACTTGTCAAGGATTCTATATTACAGGATAGGTTACTTGGGAACATTTTGTGGTCATGATTTCACCCTGAGCAATAGATGGCGCTCCACTCAAAATTCCGTTTCTATCGCTAAGGATGATGTTTTGAATCTCCAAAGGTATTTCTTTATGTCGCAAACATAATTAGTCGTCAATCTGTTTTCATAGATGTAACTAATTCAATACTTTTATTTTGTAAATAAGATTTGAAATTTTCCGGAACTCCTATTATCGCCCAAAAACGTGTACAAGGGGGCTAAAGAAGAAGAAGAAACCAGTCCTCTGTATAGAGTCCTTGACGCACTTGTTATGGTAATTATATTATAATTATTGCATTGGGGAAAACACGCTTACCCATCAGCACGCTGTGTATGGTTGTTATGACAACCGTCTATGCCACCTGGTGACAGAAAGTTGTTGTTTTCTGTTGGAGGGCGACATGGTGAGGCGTTGTTCACCTGAGATTTGAAATAAAAGCCTCAATTATAATAATTGCGATGAAATAAAAATAATGAGCAATTCAAGAATGCATGTGCAAGTCAATTGACGACATGCGCATTAAAAACGGGCGCTATAGAAGTGACGCGATTAGATTAGATTAAGCAAGATTAGAATAGACTTCCTTCAAAACAATTCAATCGAATCAACAAAGGATATACATAGGCCTACAGTGTACCGCATGGCTCGCACAACGATTTGCACCCTGATGAACATCATAACATTGGCGCCGTTTGGCGGCGTTATAGGAGCTCATGGATTACACTGATTCTGCAACAAGCATGCTGCGGTTAACATTTGCATGTACAATGTAACACCTTCAATTACGAAACGCATAAAGTAATAGTCTGCTACAATTGAGTACATCATTATGTACCTCTCCATTGTAGACAGAGAAACCCATTTGATACCAACATATACATATATACACACATATATACACATATAGATATATGCATATATATATATAGAGAGATATATATAATTATGTATACATAATACATGTATATGCATATGTGATATATAAATTATATTTGTGCATACACAAGTTATGCGTATATATATATATTTATATATAATAATACGATGTGAATACGGAAAAGTGATCTAACAGTTCTAACTCATTTAGCCATCCTATAGAGCTAAATGAGCGTGGTATTTTTATTCGAAGGAAAAGGTTCGATCGCAGATCTGTGTGGTCTATAAATATTCGTCGATATGTGTTCAGTTATCTTTGGCTCGTCGTTTCGGTGGATGAAGGGATGGAGGGGTGGAGGGGTGGATGAATAGAGGGTTGGAGGAGTTGGCTGATGGAGAGGTGCGCATGGATGGATGCTCGTCGTGGTGTTTACTCCTCGCTGTTCCGTTCTTCTTCCAGCGTTGAACGTTTCCGATTTACTTGGAGCAATTGGTCAGAAGATAAATGTCCGTGGCGGAAGAGTGGAGGGGAGTGAGCGACGGACAGTGGAACGAACGGGGAAAGGCAGGGAAAGGGACGGAGAAAGGCAGGGAGAGGGACTGGAGGTCGTGATCAGCTCGTCTAATTGGTTAACAGTAGATTCTTCATTCCGTCGGCGTCAAGTGTATACGGTGGTCGACCGTTGGAGAGAAAGATGGACGAACAGTGAATGCAAAACAACTGCAGCAAGATATTGCGCCCTTATATTTCCACCCCTCTCTGTCTGCCTGCCTGTCTGTCTGTCTCTCTCTCTCTCTCTCTCTCTGTCTCACCCCTCTCTCTCTCCCACTATCTATTTCTCCCTCTCCCTCTCCCTCTCCCTCTCCCTCTCTCTCTCTCCCTCCCACTATCTATTTCTCCCTCTCCCTCTCCCTCTCCCTCTCTTTCTCTCTCTCTCTCTCTCTCTCTCTCTCTCTCCCACTTTCTATTTCTCTCTCTCTGTTTCCTACCCTCCCCTCTCTCTGTCTCTTTTGTTCTTTGATTCTCTCTCTTCCGCTCTTCCTCCAGCTTTCTCTCTGCCTCTGTCTCTCTCTGTCTCTTGGTCTGTCTCTCTCTCTCTCTCTCTCTCGATGTATTTCTTTTTATTTCTTTTTCTCTCTGATTATATCTCCATTTTTCTCATCATCGCGGACTCCAGTCTCCCTCCTTGTCTTTCTCCGTCCACTCCACTTTCCGTCGCTTAGTTCACTTCACTCTGTTTCTCTTTCTGTCCCTGTTTCTTTCTCACTAAGCTTATCTCTTTATGTCTCTCTCTATCTCTTTCTGTGTTCTATGTGTGTCTCTTTCTGTCTCTTAATCTCTCTTGCTTTCCTTCCCGCATCTCCCTCTCCAAATCAATCTCTCTCTCTCTCTCTCTCTCTCTCTCTCTCTCTCTCTCTCTCTCTCTCTCTCTCTCTCTCTCTCTCTCTCTCTCTGTCTATCTATCTATCTGCCTGTCTGTCTGGTCCGGTCCCGTCCGGTCCGTCCGTCCGTCCGTCCGTCCATCCTTCAATTAATCATCATCTATCTATCTATCGATCTATGTCTGTCTGTCTCTCTCTGTCTCTCTCTGTCTCTCTGCGTGTGTGTCTCTCTCTCTCTCTGTCTCTCTGTCTCTGTATGTCTGTCTGTCTTGCTCTTTCGCTTGCTCTTTCTCTCCTTCTTTGGTTAATCATTCCATGCATTATCATTTCGTTTGATATATATATATGTAGCCTATATATATAACCAGTGGCGGCCTTTGGGGGTCTGGGGGCTAAGCCCCCCCCCCCCCCCCTACAAGAGGCTCAGCCCCCCTAAAAAATGGCCATCTGAATTATTTTACGTTGAAATATCCACGATTTTCGGCTGATGACTAAAAAAAGTCGTCAGAAATTTCGGCGGTGAAAATGGAAAATTTTCATGAGATTTCGGTCGATGACTAAAAAAAGGTCGTCAGAAATTTTGGTGGATGGAAATGTCAAATTTTGCCACTGGGCTTCAGCCCCCAAGCTGAAATCCTGGCGCCGCCACTGTATATAACTCTCTTTCTCATCCCTTCATCTCAGATCTCTGTTTTATACCTCCTTCCATTTCCTTTAATCTTAATCCTTCCACTTTTGTCTCCACATTTTTCCATTCCTACCATCTTGGTTCCACCATCTGTGTCTTTGCCTCTCTCTCTATCCCACTCATTCCTGTCTTATCCCATGCAGTTGTCGTTCGCTCTGCCTCCTACGCTCTCTCCTCCACCCAATTAAACGGTTCTCCTCCCGAGGACTTGCACGCGACGACGTTTTTACTTTGGCTCCTGGCGAACACATGCACGCTCAAAGGCTGCGTGTCTGATTTCGAGGGATACTAATTGAGTGATTAGCCACAAAGCTCCACAGACATTACAAGCTTGGAAAATTCCAGCCTGGAATTACCAGGTGACTCTCGGAATTGCGCTTGCAAAGAGCGATCTCCCCAGAACAATGTCTGATTTCACGGAGGACTAATGCAGTAATTGTTGTAGTTGTGATTGCAGTTAAACATTAGCCTACCTTGAAGAGGCGCTATATAAATTTCTGAAATAAATAAATAAATAAACATTAATGAATCTAGATGTTACATTCGATTAACAATCAAACCATGCAGCTCTGCAGCGCTTTGTCTGGTGTCCTCGGCTAAAGAGCATCATTCTCTCTGTGTGTCTCTGTGTTTCTCTCTCTCTCTGTGTCTCTCTGTCTCTGTCTCTGTCTCTGCCTCTGTCTTGCTAAATCTCTTGTCTCTCTGGCAACTCGACTCGGAACTCCACTGAATGATCTATCTTTGATACGATCATACGGCTCCTCCGCACTCGTGAATAAACTGAGGCCCTACAGCAGACACTATATAATTATATATAATTATGTGTGTGTATATATATATAACCTTTAAAGCCATTTTCTGATGCGATGGGCAAAATAATGATAATGTACACCTTCTGCTATTGTTTTATCCAGTCCTGTTGTCAAGAAGTTCTTCCCACAGTAAACGACTTTCCCTCCATTGGTTCTGGCCACACTAGAATCGTGAGAGCAGAAGGCTTTCCATATTATTATAAGACTGACTTAGATCGACTTCCTTTAACGTCGGTGGCGAAATCACAGGAGATTCAATTCAGCGAATATTGATTCAGCGAACGACGATTTAGTCAACAGCAGACGAACACAGACGAATGCAGACGAACACAGACGAATGCAGACGAATGCAGACGAATACAGACGAATGCAGACGAATGCAGACGAATGCAGACGAATGCAGACGAATGCAGACGAATACAGAGGAATGCAGACGAATGCAGACGAATACAGACGAACATAAACGAATTTAGACGAATACAGACGAATGCAGACGAATGCAGACGAACACAGACGAATGCAGACGAATGCAGACGAATACAGAGGAATGCAGACGAATGCAGACGAATAGAGACGAATAAAGGCAATCAAAAACAAGAGGGAAACCTAAACAGATCCGAAAAACCGACGAAATAAAGATCAGCCGAGAAAAAAGCGCTGCAGATAAGCAATTCAAACAAACTGTGAGGATTATGAGAAGAATCCTGCTGCAGCAGTGAGAGCGCAATATACTTTGCGAGGCTGGTATAGCAATAATATCTTCTTTAATATCTTCTTTAATGCTTCAATCTGACACACCGCAGAATGATTACAAGTACAAGTTATACGAAATACGGCCCACTGTAGCACGACACGCAGTTCGGCTTTACAGCAGTGGGTTCGGTAACTTAACTTAAGTATATATCCAATCCCACGTTTGTACTTGAAATTTCGGTGACGTCGTACTGATGAGTCATCAGGATACGAACTTTTGCGAACATTAATCACTCATTAGTGTTAGTGGTTACTTGCACCTACTATAGCTGATACTCAGTGATCACGTTCTTCGGTTTGCAAGACGAGTAGGTCTATATATATATCGACTCGCATCGAAAGTCTTGTAGGATGCTACCCACCCTCAGCGATGCAGACGGGTTATAACATACGACCTAGACACCATGACCGGGTACTGCCAAGATCAGACAACCAGACGCGG
>OX457038.1:13598154-13603154 GCA_949752735.1 Lumbricus terrestris | reverse complement strand
TGGCTCTCAATAATTACCCTCACCTAAATAATTATAATGATTGAGTTTCTAACTAAACTCATGAAACACAAAAAACAGTCAACGACAAATATATTTGACGGTAATGTACTTAATTATTCGCACTATTTTCTTTATTATTCACGATATTTCCTGATAAGTTTCGAACATGTAAGTCTGATCTTCAAGTTGGTTTCGGTGGGAGCTACTTAATTAAAATGCTCTCTCTCACCAGTCAAAATGATCTTCCTCCGGACCTGCCTCTCGTCTTTTAGATGGGTTTAATCGGGATTACCTTCCTCCCAATGCTCCCATAAGAGAGACTTCTCATCTGTGCACATAGTCAAAGAACTGTCAGCTGTTTTCTACTACAGCTAAGTGGTTTGTCATCGTTGGACCGTGCTTAACAGGAACGGAGGCCACCACCGAGATCGAGGAGTAGGAGGAGGAGGAGGCAGAGATCGCCAGCGGAGCGCGCGCATGGATACGGCCAAGGGAAACCGGTGATTCGGTCGCTCCGTCAACAAACACATCTCATCCCGCCGCGCGATTTACATGCATACGTTAGGATAATTATGGCGATCGTATGGATTCATCGTGGGGGGGACCCTGAAGGTCCATTGGAACCGTGGACCGGAATCCGTCCCGATCGGGGGTCGTAATAATGTGGCCCAGACGGTCAGCAGGGCTGCGTTGAATGTCGATGATTCCGAAGAGAGGGGTTGAGCCGCAGAGGGAGGGAGGGACGGAGGTAGGGAGGGAGGGAGGGAGGGAGTGAGGGAGGGAGGAAGGGACGGAGGGAGGGATGGATGGAGGAAGAAAGGGAGGGATGAAGGGAGGGACAGAGGGACGGAGGTAGGGAGGGATGGAGGGAGGGAAGGAGGGAGGGACTTCTTTTTCCGATAGATAAGTTGGCTGTGGTCGTGGTGGGTGCAGCTCTAAACTGACTGCATCTGGTCAGATCACGATTTGAATATTTAGGTCATTTATTATATCGGACAATGATTGATGAATGGGTCTACATGAGTGTGCATATATATATACATACGAATATACATGCATATATATATATATATACATATGCATATATGCGCATATCTACAGTACATATAATCCTAAAGTATATAATATATACATAATATCATAGATACATGTATAATATATACGATGCGCTGTTCAGTATTATATATTCTATTACTGTTGTGTGCGTGGGTGTACAGCGAGTGGTCATGTGTATATATAAATAATTAATATATATGTACGTCAGTGGGTGTTCTGTGTGTGTGTGCGGATGTTGTGATGTGGTGGATGTCTGTGGGGGTGTGCGTTCGTTGCATGTGATGCTGCTGTGGTCACTGATAGACTGACCAAGTGACCACCACGTACGTCGTATGGGTCGACTGCATCGCTTGTCCATCAATGGACGGAGCCGGGGAGGAGGAGGAGGAGGAGAAGAGGAAGGGATGGAGAAGGTGGAGGAGGCGTAGGTGGAAGAGGGAGAGGTGGAGGGGTGAAGGTGGAGGAGACGGAGGTGGAAGAGGTGGAGATGGAGGAGGTGGAGGAGGAGGGAGAGGAAAAGAAGGGAGAGGGGAGGAGGGAGAGGCGGAGGTGGAGGCGGAGAATTGGAGGAGGTGGAGGAGGTGGATAAATAGCAAGAGGTGGAGGAGGGAGTTCTGGAGGAGGAGGAGGGAGAGGAGAAGGCGGAGGGAGGAGAATGGAGAAGGAGGAGGGAGAAGAGGAGGCGGAGGTGGAGGTGGAGTGGTGGAGGTGGAGGTGAAGGAGGGAGTTCTGGAGGAGGAGGCGGAGGCGGATGAGACGGAGGTGGAAGAGGAGGCGGAGGAAAACAGAGAGTTCGATCAATAAGATCAAAGACGGGTTGAGGCAATCGACGGAGCTTTGCATCTCTATGATCCTCTCGTCAATATCGGCGACGATAGAAGCACGACGCGGGTAGAAAGGGTAACATTTGTTACCGTCATAACATTTGTTACCGTCATAATATTATCTTCATCGTCATCATTGCGAATTATTACATCATCATCGTCGGCATCATTATCATCATCGTCGTCGTCGTCATCGTCATCATAATATTATTAACCTATTTTTACGGCTTGGTCAAATGTGCCATTGATTTATGCCTGGTGCACTAAACATGGCGCAATAGAAGTTATAATTTACAATGGCCATTGTTTCCTTACCATTTCCTTGAGAATGCGCTTTTCCATCACGTCCGCTGGTAGAATCTCCTTCGGTCTCACGTTTCCAACAATTCCGTTTTCGTTGCTTCCACTTCCATGATCATTCCTGCAGTTTCCGTTTTCGAGTCTGTATCTCGTGCGTTCGCTACAGCAAGGTGGACGATACGAAAAGACATTTCTATTGTAGAGGTCATCCTTCCTAGTTCCAGACGGCTTTTCCGGGCTGCCATGGACATCGTCCTCGTCTTCCAGCTGTTCCTCTTCCTCCTCGGCCCCTTCCAGTTGGGGGCATCGTCTCCGGGTTCTTCCACGTCCTTCCTCGTCGTGGCGGAGGGCGGCGCCGTGAGGCAAGCGCAGAGGTCGGAAGCCCGGAACATCCGCCTGGATTCCACTGTCGTTTGAATCCGGTGAATATGCCTCCTGGCTGATAATCACATTGCAACACAGTTAGACTATTACAAATGGCATTGCATTGCATTCGCTGTGAATTGGCCTTATAAACACAAAGCGTTGATGCAATGCAATGGAATGCAATCTGCATGTCGGTAATGTGATACACGTGCGTTGCAATCTACATATCACACTCCACAGCGTATACGATATCTATTTTATGTGTAACTTTACAAAGTGAATATACCTAAGTGTGAATTGTACAAAGAAACTCAGGCGTTTTGTGTAGCAACTGGTACCGTACAGGAGTTATGCATGAATATATAGACTTTGCAAATGACTTAAATTAGATGAATCTGTCTTAGCAGTGTTAGCACATAGTTTATAAAACAGGGCTATTTTAGCGTGCAGTTGTAGGCCTATACACAAAATGTGCAGTTCTAAATGGATCTGTGCAGTTGTAGAAGCAACTCTGTGCAGTAAAAACTAGTGAAAAGGTCATTCCCTGCGAATGGGAGTAATTTACCATGGAGGACGGGAAGGCAAAGAAAGGGTTTGTGCAGTTCTAAAAATTCCTTTAAAACAGCCCTGTTATAAAGATCGTAACGCACACGGGGAGGAAGAAGTGAGCATATGACTAATAGGCTATTATATAGTAGTTGCTGCAAAATGTGGGCAACGGCTCACGATGACCTGACCTGCCGTAGTATCCTTTGGGCGATGTGGATAAAGATGAATAGGAATGCCTTGGCTGATGTCTGCCAACGTACTCCTCCATCCTCCTCGTCTGACCTTGACCCTTGCTGCCACTCCGGTCGCCGTCCTCTTCCAGGTCTTCCTCCGCCACCGTCTGGCGGTGGTAGTCTTCCGGTGGACTGATGACTTCTCCCTGACCTGGACTCGTGCCGGCGCCGGAGTCCTCCGTCGGACAGCTCTCCTCCTCCTCGCTGTCTGGAAAGCTGGTTGCTGACGATGACGAGGCGGCATCCCTTCGTTCCAACGCCTTCGTCGTTCCATCACCTGGAAAAGACCCGGTTGAGTCGTCGACGGAGGACACATCGCCACTCCTTGGAACGGTCTCGAATGGATCGCTGTCTGACTTGGACAGGGTCAGGGGCGTGGGCGGAAGTCCGGTGGTGGAGGAGGAGGAGGGTTGCTGCTCGAAGGTTGAGTGGAAGGACGGAGGACTGGAAGAGGTGGAAACGGTGGAAGATGATAGTCCGTCGTCCATTGTTGTGGTGCCAGATGGATCGACGGTGCAGCTGAATGGAAAACTACTGCGACACTTGGACGGCGATGCATTGTCTGAAATGGAAAAACATCAAAGACGAAAACCAATTAAAGCATTAAAGCATAATACCTTGACCTTGACCTTGACCTACACACCTTGACCTAATTATCTTGACCTAGTTGCCTTGACTTTTGACACGGTGACTCATGCAGGGGTCATTGAGTGCGATTGAGGTTCAAACCCGAAGCTATAGCCCACTACTGCCATACATTAACAATAATAGTAATAGCAATAACAACAGCAACAGTGATAACAATTATGACAAAATAACTACTGCTAATAATGATCATGATAGCCATAACAATAAAGATAATATTAAGTAATAACGATGAAAATAATAGTAATTATAATTTAAAAAAATAGCAATGACAATATTGATAATAGCAATAGGGAATAGCAAAAGCAATGTCCATATTGATAATGACAATAATAATAGGTCTAATTACAATAGCAAGAATAGAAAGAATAGCATAAATAATAATTAGACGGATAATTTAGTACCGTAGAGTAACCGAGACCGACTAATAGTCCGTTGCACACCAGTTCCACTGTAGTATAAGTGCATTGTAATGTAAATTACGTATTGTAAAGTAACGTAATGCGATGCTACGTTGTTTGAATATCAATCCTTTGCCACGCTATATTATGTGCCATAGATGTTAGAGGAATGATACCAACGGTTACTTTAATTTACGCTGCGCTGTACTCCATTACATTATTTTGTTTAACAGATACCAGAACGTTTTCACCTGCAAGATACATACAGCCTTCTATTTTCTCGTCTGACCGACTTATACTTACTCGCTTGTTCGGCCATGTGAAAATCATTTAGCGCAAGAATCATGACCTTGATAAGAGGTCGATCGGAATGTTTTGAGTGTCATAAGGTGAGAAGACGAGGAGCAAAGTAAGCAGACAGCAGGCATGCAGAGAGAAAGAGAATGATAAAGAAATAGACGAAGATAAATGGAGGCAAGAAGACAAGATTAACTATGGCAAGAAGGCAAGATTAACTATGGCAAGAAGGCAAGATTAACTATGGCAAGAAAGAAGAAGATAGTGAGGTGGGGGATGGAAGAAGGAAGCCGAGCGAAAGAGGGAAGAAGAGCAATAATTTATAAAAC
>OX457038.1:13395654-13593154 GCA_949752735.1 Lumbricus terrestris | reverse complement strand
GAGGCAGGGACATGCAGAAACACACTTGCAGAGGCAAACGACAAAACTTAGAGTTCGAGAGAGAGAGGTAAGGATATAACCTAGACGCCTCTACACACACACACACACACACACACACACACACACACACACACACACACACACACACACACACACACACACACACACACACACACACACACACACACACACAAGCATACCCAAGCACACAAACGCACGCACACACACACGAGCAAGCGTTGGAAGAGACAGACTTAGACGCACAGAGCAAGAATAGCAGATAGAGGATAAGAGAGACATGTGCACATGCAGTTGAGACAAACACGCTGATAAGAAGGACTGGAGGAGCAATCGAGAGGCGACGGGGGTGATATGAAGAGGACTGCATGGGAAAAGATACACGAGATGAGTGATATGAAGAGGACAGGGAAACATGCGCATGGAAACGAAGACAGAGTGACGTTGACAGACAGACGGATAGGCAGAGAGACGTGTAGAAAAAATGAAGCCAGAGTTTGATCGGAGATATATGCGGGGGGAGATAAAACCCCAACATAGAGAGAGAGAGAGGAGAGAGAGAGAGAGAGAGAGAGAGAGAGAGAGAGAAGACAGAGACAGAGACAGAGACAGAGGAGAGAGAGGAGAGAGCGGAGAGGAGAGGATTGAGAGATGGAGGGAGGGAGGAGGCAGGCAGGGAAGGAGGGAGGTAGGGATGAAGGGAGGGAGAGAGAGAGGGAAAGAGAGAAGAGAGATACAGAGCGAGTGAGAGAGGAGAGCAGGAGGCAGGGAGGATGCAGGGAGGGATGCAAAGGGTAGGGGGAGGGATGGATAGTGCAAGAGATGCTGTCGACGAAGGTTGCGAAGTATACTCTAGAAATAGAAAACTGACAGAGAAAAAATCGGACACTGATTTATCGTCGAGTTTAAAAACCGAGAAATGTTCTTTGCCTTTTCCGAGAACTGTGAGACACAGAAGAGCACTAGGTACGCTACACAGGGAAACATAAAGGTATACGTGGTATATGGTAACTGTAGAAACCTAAAGTGTGGCGACATAAAGGCCACTCTGCTGAAAGCTGCGATGATAAATTATTTAAAAATGTAGAATTGTGTCTTACTGGAGTCAATAGAGCGGAAGCTTACAGAGAGAGTTGGGCAGTCATGCAGAACGTGTTGTATCTGTCAGTACGCATGTATGATTGTATGTACATATGTAGGTGAGTGCATGTATACAATGTATGCTTGCATACATGTGTGTATGTATGCACAATAAAATGTCTGCAAGTATGTGTGAATGTATGTATTGTATGTTTGTATGTATGGCAATCGACTTTTGAGCCGATCTCCTTTCATTCACGGCAAATCTCTTAATTCTCAGCTTAACTCCTTATTTTTGCGCCCTTGGTGTTTATCAGAGTAAACGCTGCTCATAACCTTGTATCTCCAGGATCTTGCTCAAGAGGTGTCTGAATACATCATTGACAACTTAGCCTTTTCATTTTTTTAGAAATTTGAATTTCATTGCTTTGATAGCAAAATTACTAATCTGACAGAATCCTTATTTACCAACTTGATTGTCATCTTGCTAAGTGAGTTCACAGTGATGTGCAGCTACGCTGGTACCGCGTTTCTTTTTAAAATAGTAATAATAATGATCATCTAGCAATATCAAGGCTATTTGATAACAATTATTTGAGATGAGACCTAATAAAATCAGTTTTTAAAAAACTTTTTGTTACTTTTCGCTGCGTAACGTTTTTGAATCGTCAAAAACGGTCGTGGCCTCACTAAAAGTGATATAACTTTTGTTCTGTTTGAAATATTTTGATGGAATCTGGCCATCTTGTTTAAATAGGCCCTATGACTTGTCTTTAAGCCTGTTAAATTTCATTTCGATATTTTTGCTTCTAGCCACGAAATTGGCAAAAAAACCTGCTGTGGGGTCTTTTTTATGGCTCACCCTGTATAATAGTTAGTTTAGAAAGAAGCGGAGAATCGAGTATGATATACTATAGGAGTGAAAGAAAACTAACAGAAGCGGACGATGACGACGTCGACGACGACGACGACGACGACGACGACGACGACGACGACGACGATGACGATGACGATGACGACGATGAGGATGATGATGATGATGATGATGACGACGATGATGATAGGCATATGGCGAATTAGCACATTGATACCGATCTCCGTTTCAATGTTCTTTCAACGGACTCGACAATGAAATCCCGACGGACTGCATTCATGCAGACGCCAATATAAAAACATGTCTTCCAGAGACATCACCGTCATCCGTCATTCCATCTGTCCCTATCCCTGTCTCTTCCCCTCCTTCTCCTTGACACTGTGCCTCTGTATGCATCCGCTGAGCGTCACTGGACGAACCCAACGAAGCCACGTGTCTAACCTTATTTAGCGCATTGACTGATCGGCATCTCTCGGAGGACACGTCACGGCAAAGAAGCAGCAGCAGCAGCAGCAGCAGTAGCAGCAGCAGCAACGGCAGCAGCAGCGGCAGCAGCAGCAGCAGCAGCAACAGCAGCAGCAGCAACAGCAGCAGTAGCAGCAGCAGCAGCAACTGCAGCAGCAGCAGCGGCAGCGGCAGCAGCAGCGGCAGCAGTAGCAGCAGCAGCAGCAGTGGCAGCAGCAGCAGCAGCAGCAGTAGCAGTAGCAGCTGCAGTAGCAGCAGCAGCAGCAGTGGCAGCAGCAGCAGCAGCAGCAGTAGCAGTAGCAGCTGCAGTAGCAGCAGCAGCAGCAGTGGCAGCAGCAGCAGCAGCAGTAGCAGTAGCAGCTGCAGTAGCAGCAGCAGCAGCAGCAGCAGCGGCAGCAGCAGCAGCAGTGGCAGCAGCAGTAGTAGCAGCAGCAGCAGTAGCAGCAGCAGCTCTACGTTCATCAGTCCATGACGCCCGTCTACATGGCTGTGCAATGTGCATGGATCATCGTTTCAAGTTTCAACACCAGTCATATATTAACACATTACAGACAGCATGTATTATACAAACGTACAAATCCCATTTGGAGTCGGGAGCGCCTCTAAGTAGTTTTTTTACTTGAAGGAGCGCTATATAAATATCCGAATGAATGAATGAATGAATGAATATGTATCATGCAGACCCACGTAATATATATATATATAATTTTATGCGTGATATAACATATGTATATATAGATCTACACGGTGTCCCAATTGAACTGATACCCTTTTTGTTTTGGCGATATAGGCCAGGCCTACTTGTCAATTCTAGATGAAACTCTATAAAATTTCAGATAATGTAAGAGTGATAAATTATCAATGTTGCCTGAAATTTTTATTCAATTTTACGAACAGAGTCCGAAGTTATGCACATTCAAATTTGGACAAAGAAAATTTTAAGTTTCCAAATATGTAAAAGATGGAAAATTATAACATAATTATATAGCTCAACATTTCTATGTATCTATGTATGCCTACATATATTCACGGCCTTCTCAGATGCGCTGAAAAGCCTCTCAGGTCAACCACACATACATAACTTACAAGAAGGCTATATATAAAATTTTATTATGCAAATACATAATGATATAAACCTGCATACTAATAGACATAGATACAATTCGGAACAGCATGCATTAGGGCTCAAATTTTTAGCCATGCGTTCAAACCTTCAAAGTTTCTGCTCGATGCAGACACGTATAAATGCGAGTCTCCTAAATGTCTCAGTGACAGAGGATCCTGGGTGGCCGAGTGGGTTGTAGCCCGCTCGCCGCGCCGGCGACGCGGGTTCGATTCCCCGGTCGGATCTTTACATACTGCGGGTTGCTCGGTCGCAATATAAACGTGGAGTCGACGCTGATATCATCTTCGTAATGGAAAAGAGTCGTTAAACCCATACATTTCATTTCATTTGTCTCAGTGACACCTGAAAAGCCACGTCAGGAAATCAAGTCCGTATTGGCCATGCAGATTGTATTGACCGTGTGCAATTAGGTCAAGCCGAGAAATGGTACAGTCTGGAATGTCCATAGTAAGCTTAGTAGAAATTCAGTGTTCTATATAAATTATAGTCGAGTTGAAAGGACGTTTAGCCGCTATATCAAATCAAGTCCGTATTGGCCATGCAGATTGTATTGACCGTGTGCAATTGGTCAAGCCGAGAAATGGTACAGTCTGGAATGTCCATAGTAAGCTTAGTAGACATTCAGTGTTCTATATATTCATTCATTTCAAACACTTATATAGCGCTTCTTCAAGAGTATCTACTCAGAAGCGCTCCCGACCCAACCACGGTTAAAAAGAATAGTTTTAAGAGCAGAGTAGAACGTAGTCTCAAAGGCTCTAGGCACAAGACATAGTTCCACAGGGAGCCCATTCCAGGTTGCAGGGCCAACGACAGAAAAGGCACGGTTCTGTGTAATAGAAGTGCGTGATCGGGGGACAAGAAGCTGAGCCTGTTTAGAAGAGCGGAGAGAGCCACGGCGCTGGACGTTCAGGGTGGAGCAACAGAGCTCCTGCAAATAGACAGGGGCCACACCCGCGAGACAGCGCCAAACCAAGGAAGATATCCGGTAAGTGATCCTTTGTGAAAAAGGGAGCCAATGCACAGTAGCGGCGCTAGGGGGGGGCTGGGGGGGCTAAGCCCCCCCTAAAAAAGGTCATCCATTTTTTTCCCCATGTAAAAATAAAATATTTGGACAATTTACCCCCTTTAGCCCCCCCAAAAATAAGCGCAAGGTACGCACGAAGTTTGCCAGACAGCTCGGTGGTCACGGAAAAGGACCATTTTTCTGAAGAATTTGGTCGATGACTAAAAAAAAAAAAAAAAAAAAAAGGTCATCAGCTTTTTTGGCGGCTGAAATGGAAATTTTGTCCGGATTTTGGTCGATGACTAAAAAAGAAAAAAAGAAAAAAAAAAAAAAAGGTCGTCAGAAATTTTTCAGGCTGAGAACGGAAATTTTTCCTGAAAATCTAGCCCCCCCAAAACGAAAATCCTGGCGCCGCCACTGCCAATGCAAGACATCCCGCATATAGTCAGTAACATGACCGAATCTTGGGATGCGACCAACAAGGCGTGCCGCAGAGCGCAAGACCCGATCCAAGCACCCAACCCGAGTCACCGGAAGACCCACATAGAGGGCGCTGCAGTAGTCCAGACGAGAGACGACAAAAGAATGGACTAGCGTTAAGGCAGCATTGAAGGTTAAGGAGCGGAGCACCACTCTAAGCTGACGCAATTGGTAGTAGCAACTGCGGCATAGCAGGTTGATATGCCGCGTAAAAGTAAGTTCTTGGTCCAGTGTGACTCCAAGATCCCGGACAGAGGAAGAGAAGGTAAAGTGAGGGAACTCTCGGGCAAGAACCTCCAGGTCAATTTTAGCGAGCTGTTGGCGTGTGCCAAACCAAATAAATTGAGTTTTGGTAGAGTTTAGCCGAAGGCGATTGGAGGACATCCAGGCCTCCAAAGCCTCCATTGTCCGGCTCATGACCCTAACAGTGGATAGGGCTGCTGGCGCAAGACAATGCAAATACGCTTGCAGGTCATCCGCATAGGATTGGCTCAGGACATATAATATATATAGACGAGTTGAAAGGATGTTTAGGCTAATTATTGCATGTCAAAGACGCCACAGATGTCAAAGATGTCATAGATGTCAAAGATGTCAAAGATGTCATTCATTCATTCATTTCAAGAATTTATATAGCGCCTCTTCAAGAAATCCACTCAGAAGCGCTCCCAGTCCAACCACGGTGAAACAAAAAAGTTTTAAGGAGCTTGTAGAAGACTGATGAGTCAACCCTTGGTAGCAGGCACACCTGCAACGGGAGACTATTCCAGACAGATGGACCTACAACTGAGAAAGCACGACGCTGACATACATGTCCTAGACGCCACAGATGTCAATGATATCGATGTCATAGATGTCAAAGATGTCATAGATGTCAAAGATGCAATATAGATGAATATAGATATATATAATAAAGATGCCATAGATGTCATCCAAGACTTCCGATTAGGCTACTACACTGCAGACGACCAATAAGATATGCAAAATCGAAATGTATACTGCAGCTAAGTATCATCCGCACTGTAGATATGATATCTCAACAAATCAAGTAAAGGCCTAATTTATCGAGTGGTGTATAATATATGATGCAAAGGGGAGAGAGGATCAATAGTTTCTAACTGCTTGCGGAACTCATAACCCTCAATTAAGCAAATTTAGTCCTGCGTATGCTATGATCCTGGAGATGCAGAAGCCCCATATAGGCCTACATATCATAAATAATAAAGAAATAAGTAAGCAGGCCTACGTTGTACAACAGAAATTTACTGATTTCACGAAGAGTATTAATATACTGAATTGATGCGTACATAATTATCTGTGACGCGTTTATCAGCGTATACTATATTACAATTAATGGAGAACCGCAACTGACGTCATCTACATTGAAGAGTGCGTGTGTATAGTCATCAGCGACACGCCTTTGATGTGATTTCGATGCCGTCAGTCATAGTTACGCTGCAGAAAAGTCGGCTGGCGTCTAAACACAAAAGCTTGAGTTAGACACACGACATCTAAAAGCGAACAATTCAACAATTCAGCTGAATGCGGATTCAGCTGAATGCGAATGAACTACAGTTGGTCTCTTAGCGTCTCTTGCGTCCATCGTGCCCGACCTTTCGATGAAATTTGTAATCGGCATGGCGATAGAAAGGTCACCACGGAGGTTATCCTATAGTCTCGTGAAAAACACAGAACCATGCGTATACATAATACGATGGCGTTTACGGTGAACACGAGAAAAAGCGATGCATCATAGTTTGGACATTTAAGTCGGTCGTTTCCGTTTAGCGGCGGAACGCAGGAGTCAATTCTCGTCAGATACTCACCCGTTCACTGGATGCGGTGGATAGCAGGAAAGCGACGAACGACACGCATCTCTTAATGGGTTTACGACCACCGCACGGTGTAGTCTAGCGGTTAGCGTGTCGGACGGTTGACCGAGAGGTCGAGGGTTCAAATCTCCGCCAGGGCAGAAATTTGTATCAAGGCTTCTGCTCCACAGATATATATATATATATATATATATATATATATATTATGTACCGTATAGCTCTAATAATATATATATATAATATATATATATATTATATACCTCATACCGCTTAGCTCTAATGAGTACATTGACCGCACACTGTAAGTGAGAAGATAGGACGGTGACTATTAGGACAAGAGAAGGCAAGACCGGACAAAATAAGATGAGACAATACCATACAGGACAAGAAAAGATATATAGTATTGGACAAGTTTAGGCAAGATAAGATAAGACAAAACAAGACAAGATAGGATCAGACAAGACAAGACAAGATAGGACCAGACAAGACAAGACACTAAGACAGTACAAGATGAGACAAAACGAGACAAGACAGGACAAGACAAGACGAGACAGAACAGGATAAAACAAGACACGCAGCTGAGTCCGAGTATATCTGAGCGATTAGTGATTACCGTATCTGGACGCATTCCTCTACTTCCAGGTTGCGACTCAGATCGCTCGAGAAAAGCGATCTTTGCGTATATACAGCGGATGAGAAGAACCTGCTTCAGCGACCGAGCTTTCTCAGTGACCGGTCCCTGATGCTGGAACAGTCTTCCTACCGCCCTGCGAGCGGTTGACTCAGTTGACTCCCTAAAATCAGGACTCAAGACTTACTATTTTGTACAGCCTAGTCGTATGTGAGGCAGTGATGCATCCTTCCAACTTTGCTAGTCGCTCAGATCTATTATGAATAGATGCCTTACACATCAGTCGACGTTGGTGACTTGGAAAACAGCTGCCCATAGGATCTCACAGAGTCGTCAATCAACAGAAAAACGTTTTTCTTACTTCACCCGGTGCTTGGAATTTGCCATCGTTATTATTAGGGCAAAACAAGACACGGAGATGCCTCCTGAACACCACTAGAAACAGAGAGTGTTGAAAAAGAAGCAGGCGATTGCAAACTTTCTGTTAAGTATAATATAATAATAATAACGACAATTTATATGGCGCCGTAACGCGGCCATACCGCTACAAGGGCGCCTAAGTATAACATCAGCGACGTGTGTACGCATGCAGCTCTTTACGACCGGAAACAGTTTCAACTGATTTGCTGCTGAAGACCGGAAACAGTTTCAACTGATTTGCTGCTGAAGACCACGGACCTCTTCCGCTGCTCGACGGCTGGTCGTGATGACCAAATCAATGTCCTTTCCAATCGTCGAGAATTTATACCGGCGAGCGACTGCACCCCGTAGGTCTGCACCGCACCGTGCAGAGCCGCCACTAACGGTGAATTGTGTGCTAAGAGTGCGAGCCTATGATTCTTCACGCTTCCCATCCCATACGAGCTAGATTATTTCGGAGAGGGCGCCACAATGATTAGCATTTTATACAGGTTTCTATCGGGGTCTCGGCGAGGCGTCTGCGGTGCGTTCGACGCGTTACGTACGTTGCGTCGGCAGGAAGTTGTCCGATAAGCGAAGATGTAGCGGCTTGGAGGTGAAACGACAACGGCACGGTCCGGATGACATCGTAGTGTACGGAGAAGAAAAGTACGGTGAAAACAGCGGCGTCTTAATGGGTTTTCTCTAGAAATGACGGTTTTGGGGGTCAGAGATGCTGGAGAAGGAGAGGTGGTGAGGGGTGATTGAGGAGGAGGAGGAGTGGAGTAGGAGAAGGAGCAGGAGAAGGAGGAGGAGCTAGCAGAAAAGGAGAAGAATGAAAGAGAAAGGAAAAAGAAGCAAAGATGAAGAAGAAGAAGAAGAAAAAGAAGAAGAAGAAAAAGAAGAAAAAGAAGAAGAAAAAGAAGAAAAATACAAAAAAAGAAGTAAAGAGAAGAAGAAGAATAGGAAGAGGAAGAAGAAGAAAAAGAAAAAGAAGAAGAATAAGAGGAAGAAGAAGAAGAATAAAAAGAAGAAGAAGAAGAAAAATAAGAAGAAGAAGAAGAAGAAGAGGAAGAAGAAGAAGAAAAATAAGAGGAAGAAGTAGAAGAAGAGGAAGAAGATGAAGAAAAAGAAGAAGAAAAAGAAGAAGAAGAAGAAGAAGGAAAAAAACCGAAAAAGTAGCAGAAGAAGAAGCAGAAGAAGAAGAAGAAGAAGGAAAGAAGAAGAAGAAGAAGAAAAAAGAAGATAAAGAAGGAAAAGAAGAAAAAGCATAGGAGGAAGAAGACAGAGAAGAAGAAAATGAAGAATCAGCATAGGAAGAAGACATAGAAGAAGACAGAGAAGAAGAAAATGAAGAAGAAGCATAGGAAGAAGACAGAGAAGAAGAGGAGGAGGAGGAGGAGGAGGAGGAGGAGGAGGAGGAGGAGGAGGAGGAGGCGGAGGAGTGATGACCAATGCACTCATTAAATCTCAGTTGGATGTCTGCAGAAGTGGAAGCGCAAATGTCGAAAGAGAATTCTGTTCTGCTGGGATTTGAATCGCCAATCTATCAATTGACAGCACACGGCGCACTAACCACCAGACATTGCGACACCTCACATTGCGATAGACGACAAGAAAATGAGCTTAGGGCGAGAATGGAAAAGCATTCATTAGAGCTTGAAAGGCGAGGGAGGAAGATTGCGATGAGAGAGAGTGTGCGTTCGTGTGTATGGATGTGCGCTTAGGCACGTGTGTGTGTGGCTGCAGATGCATGTCTGGGTTTTGATGTGTATGCTTAGGTGAGTGTACGTATACGTTTTTTTGTACGTGTGTGTGTTTGTGTGTGTGAGAGATAGAGAGACAGACAGACAGAAAGACAGACAGAGACAGAGCCAGACAGAGCTAGACAGAGACAAAGATTCTGTAATATCGTCTTCGGATTCAAGACATGCAATAGAGTCAACAGTTTCATTAATGGACTCGTCAGGCTAAAGCTGAATTTCACTTTCTGGCGAAAGAACGTAGAATGATGTAAGCAGTTTTCTATTTGGACTATTTTGAAAATTGTACTGCTGCATGTGGACATATTCAATTCAATTCAATTCAATTGGTTTATTGATCCACCAAAAAAACAAAGACAAGCAGACAATTTTGCTTACAGGATAGTAGGCTACACACAGAGATTGATTGCGAGTTAACATTTGCGATGATTATGCATGGACAGGTGAGCAACCAATACTGAGTGTGGCAGAACCAATAGGCTACCCGAAGGGAATGATCCCGCTAGTGGGATATGACATCAGACAATCATTGCTGTATTATAGTGATGATTGTCCTATAGTAATGATTATCTTGCCTTGGTATTCATTAAGAAACATGATGCTATTGCTCAACTGTTTGGCAAGTTTAATGACCTTTGTAAATTGTAAGCTCAACAATTCAGCATTGAGCTGAAATCTTGTATCATATACTTCAGATATTTTCCTTTTGAATTCTCATTATTTGTAATCGTAATCGTGATCCATAAATGTCTAAAGCGCCACTCGAAAGCCAAGCTCAGGACATGCACCAACGTATTCACGAGCGCTGTGTCTAGTCAGTAGGGTTGTCCAAAAGACTAGGCCGAAGCAGTGGCGGCGCCAGGATTTCAGTTTTGGGGGGGCTAAATCGGGGGGAGAAAATTTTCCGTTTTCAGTTCGCAAAATTTCTGACGACTTTTTTTTAGTAATTTGGTCGAAATCTTGGAAAACGGTCCTTGTTATATCCGCCAAACTGTCTGGCAAACCTCATGCGTACCTTTACGTTTAAATTTTTTAGGGGAGCTAAAGGGGGTTAATCGTGCAGATATTTCATTTTTACATGGGGAAAACATGGATTGCCTTTTTTAGGGGGCTTAGCCCCTGCCCTCCTCTTGCACCGCTACTATAGGCCGAAGAAGCCACGGTCTGAGAGAGACAGACAAAAAGAACAAACAGCAAGCCAACTATAATTGAAGCGCAGACTACAATAAAACACACTCGTGGATCTGCATTCATATTTTATTTTCCTTACTCTATTTCATCTGTATACGGACCAAGCAGTGCGACCTACTTTCCCTCTCGAACACAAGTCGTCGGCACACCGCCTCTGATCCTTGCAGTGCCCGCCACCGCCTGACCGCCGGGCAGTCGGCCTGCAGTCGGTTCAACGTAGAAATTGGATTTTCCATCTGTAGAACTGATTTGGAGGAGGCCGACGTTTTCTTAAACGCAGGAGCAGAGACGAAATTGAATCAACTATTCTTTGGCGTCCTCAGAAATGAAGGACTGTGTATGTGTCACGGAAATGCTCCATATCACTAAAGCAAAGTATATAGTGCAACCTCTGCCCTAAAGCACACACCTACACAAATGTATAAATATATTATACATAAATATTATATTATATACATGTGTGTACACCATATAAAGTATCAGTATACACGTAGGCTATAGGTCTACATATATATAAAACTATATATATAATATAGGCCTACATAATATGTGTATATTATATATTAATCTATATATTATATGTTTGTATATATGTATCATTGTATTATTATTATGTTTCCCTGGTGTGTCCTCGAAATACTTTTCATTGTGAAAGTGTCCGCTTGTGTCCTCACGCGAACGTGTCAACCATTGTAGGCTATATATTATGACTAAACCAACATATCAATTCGTAATCGGTTTATCGAGATAAAAGAGACCAAAAAGACCTATTATTCATTTGACCATGATCCCTTCTGAGAGGTCAGATGGGGTCATGAACTCAACCCTGAACTTAATCTTGCCTCTGACCTATATGGCTGACATTTACGCGAGTGAAAGCTTCGTCCCAATAAGTTAAGCCTTCATCTGCCACTGAAAGGACAAAATATCGTTGTATGTACATGTATGTATGCGCATTTGGGCATGTATATAGGCCTACATGTATATCATAGGCTATATGTACATTATACACAGTGCATATTACGGCTGTTACTTGAATCCTTGCATAAAGATATCCTTTAGGTGTAAAAACGTGACACGACAAGTTTTTCTTCTTTAGTGTTCTGCCCTTGAGCAGGTCCAAGATTTCAACGACACTATTCTTGCCTATTCTGCAGTGCTTTTTTCTTGATTTTTGTCTCGTAGGTTACCTTTTCTCCGTCCACCAACGAAACTTCCGTCAGCATGCATGTCAGTTAATCTGCCTCCTCCGTATTGTATCAATCAGCGATCTTTCTTCTTGTACCAGTTGCAGCACTGTCCTCTTAATTGGTTTTGCGGTCTATGCATCCAACTAATCTTGGCCATTCTTCTCCTTAGCCACATTTGATTTGAATCTGCAAACACGACAAGGGCGCGGTTGTGCAGGGGTATGTTTGGCGCCTCGGAGTCACAAGGTTTTTGGGTTCGAATACACCTCAAGCCGCCGCTGAGGGACCTTGGGCAAGCTCAGCGATTCGGGGTGAACTCCGATGCATTCTCCGCTCTGTAGTAGGGAGCGTTTCTATGTAGTAATCTTGAAGGGTCGCTATAGCAAGGGAATATACATGCAGGGAATTTATCCTGATGCAACTCCTTACATGTTTCCCAAACTACTGACATTGTGTCTGTTTTCTTAAAACTGATACATTGCTATAAAAGCTCATACATCGGGTTCATCACTCCCTCCAGGTAACCTATTGCTCCGTAACATGCGCAGTGATGGCTTTATAAATTATATCATCATATTATCAACTACAATAATTAGACACTTCGTTTATTCACTGCGAATTTACCAATGTCTGTCTAATTCTTATGCGAACAATAAACAAATTGAATTGAATTGAATTAATTGAATTAATTTCATTTAATTGAAGTGAATAGAATTAAATTAATTAATCTTTTATGAATTGAATTGAATGGAATTGCATTGAATTGAGAAGCAATAGGCCTATTATTATTTAAATTATTACTATTTTTTAAATTAGGCCTATATTAATATTTCAGAAAGATTCAATGATCAACAAAGTTCCGTTAAATAACAAATGAACGGAACCTCTGAATACCACGGAATCCGCCATATTAAGTCTGCCCATCATTATTACATATGTTTATAAAGGCCGTATAAAGCTTACGGCGTGGATAATAACGTTGCCTAATGTATGAAGACAGCAAGGTCGTATCATCATTGCCCATCACTGATCAATCAATCAATCATTCGATTGATCGATCGATCGCTCGATCACCGGCATGATCTGATTAGCCGCAAACCGACTGAATCTCGAAGGCCACACAGAACTCGCTTTAGACACTGAACAAAGTCGGAAATACAAATGCAATATTGTGGTCAAGGCGCAGTCTGCTTTTTGGCTAAATTCTACTTTAGGTCCTTCACGGACTTTACGGAACAAACTCAACCTCCGCTGCCCTGTTTACTTTCACTTAGTCGCGAGTGGTCGTGTGAGAATCGACGACTTATAGATCTAAGAATAAAACACATTAAATTAAAAGTGTATAATTAGGTCTATAGGATTTAATTTGTTTCTAGAAACTTGTCGCTTAATGCTTTTGACTGCATGAAATTGCTTCGCTTCATTCTTCATTGCTTAAGACGTTAACCCTAAAACAAAAGTTCGCTTCGTTTCTGTTTCAGGTTGGCTACACATTTAGACTATTTGATTATATTTTTTTATTATTATTGTGCAACTGTGTCTCTGTCTGCGTGAGTGGTTATCCGTATGTCTATCTGCGTGTGTTTGTCTGTGCGAGTGACTGTCTGTTCGTCTATAATGTCTCACTGCATGGATGTGCATGAGTTTGTTTACGTTTTGTTGTGTACTGTACGGTATCCGTTTCTGAGAAGGCCTCGTATGGTATACGCCCGTTTGTTTGTATCTGCAGCTTCAGTATCCGTATGTGTTTCTGGCCTCCCAATAGAGTCTGACCGTCTGTCTCTCTGACTGTCTGTGTATGTGTGGATGTCTGTCAGTTTATCTACGTGCCCTCGTATGTCCGTTAGTGATCTTCCGCAGGAGGTCTGTATCGCTACTCACCGCTTTTATTTGCGTACTAAAAACTTCGATCACCGCGGAGGACACCCGGTTTAATTGCCCGTCATCTTAACCAAGCGTTCTAGTGGGCTGTTAGCGGATTTAGTCGTTGCTAGGGCCGCGCTGATCTGCAGCAACGGTCCGGTCCGTCGCCGCAATAATAAAGACGTGCAAATATTTGCGGAGAACTCGTTACCCGGCGAAAACCTGTCGACCAGATGCCGTAGATATATTCTAACTCCAGACTTCTGGAAGTCCTCTGAAAGCCATATAGCCATAAGGCTAACATACACATGCATATATATATATATATATATATATATATATATATATAACATAGATTTATATTATATATGTGGTTTTTTGTAAAATAGAAACAGTATAATAAAGCAAACGATGCCGACGTGGTCGCTAAGAGTTCGTGATGCGCGTGGATAAAACACTTCGAACCGAACGTGGACATCCTTGTTTTATGTTCTCAACGGGACATCTTTACACTTGAATCGTGACGAGAGAGATCGGCGTAATAGTTATTCTCTCAAGCAGAAGTCATATTTCCAATTCGTCCAAATATAGATCCCAAATAGATTCACGAGTGTACCTATAGGTTTTGAAAGAAGAAGAAGAAGAAGAAGTCGAGAATAAGACTAAAAAAGCAAGAAAAACAAGAACTCGTGTGAAGACGAAAAAGATTAAAGAAACTAATCCGAATTGCGCACACAAAGAGTGAACGACTTAATTAGGCTATCTATCAACCTCGAAATATCATGGACGGAGACCTGGGCGGATACTTGAGGGGAGATTTTTTGACGGACGATCGGCTGAGTGTAGCCGAAATTTTTTTCCATCTTTGCCGGAAAAAAGTTTCTGTCGACTTTTTTTAGTCATCCGGCGAAATCTCGACGAAAGTTTCTTTTTCTATTTTCGCCGCCCCAAAAAGTTGATGACCTTTTTTTAGTCTTGACGCTCAACGATTGGGGGGATGCATGGGCCGTCCCCCAACACCTCCACTGGGGGGACCGTCCCCATGTCCCTCCCCAAGGTCTCCGCCCATGCGAAATATATTATGAGAGCTCAGACCGGTTGACCATGCATGGATGCAGTCGTCTCCCCTGCCGCCTGTTCTTCCCACGAACAATGTATACGGTCTGTGCAGTGTGTACTCATAACAGTCGTGAGGTTTAAGTGCAGGACTCGAAACCTCGTATAAATGTATCCACTGCAGCCAGGGTATAATATATACTTTGATCTCCCTCCGATCTCTCGTTTCACATGCAGTCCAGTACGACCACCACCCATGCAATCCATCGTGAACAACGTATTATCTTGTGTTAGAAGTTGGCGATGGTCTATGACTCTATTGTTGCTGGATGACCAAACCTCCTTCACGCCATGAAAAAATATTTCAAAATTTCTGCTCCATGGTGCACTTATATATAGTGTGCACTTAGTTGCGATACAGCACTTACCCCTATACCGGTGCACCTTCTAATGAAGAAAACTGTAAGACAATAACAGTACACTTAAAGCTCTGATGTATATCGTCGCTGAGTCAACTCTTTATACCATTTATGTATAGTGATCCAACCCATGATGATTCAAAGATGCCATATTGTGCAACATAAAGCACTGTGTTCAATATCAGCCTCTATATAGTCTATAATTATATATATTGTTTTGGTCACATGCAGAAACTTGAAGCGTAGGCTACAAGTCATGAGTGTCATTTCTCTATATATAGGCTACGCTGCATGCACGCGTAGTGATTGGAGGATGAGGCGCTGTATAAACATGAACTTATAATATATATACAATGCGTAATATCAAGATAACACCGCAGATTTTCATGTTTACCCCATGCAATTGTGCAAAGTTGGCAAATGCAAAAATTTGAGTGCGCTATAATGTCTGATTTAAGCAGCGCCTGTTGCAACATCATATAATAATAATGAGCAAATTAATGTGTATACGTCCTATCACACACACACACACACACACACACACACACACACACACACACACACACACACACACACACACACACACACACACACACACACACACACACACACACACACACACACACACACACACACACACACACACACACACACACACACACACACACACACACACACACACACACACACACACACACACACACACACACACACACACACACACACACACACACACACACACACACACACGCAAGCACATGTAGGCTATACACACATAATTATTATTATTTCATTGGCCTACACAAGTATACATGTATGTCTGTTTGCTTGTTTACCTGTTTGTCGTTTCTGCGCCTGTTGCAACATCATATAATAATAATGAGCAAAATGTATACGTCCTATCACACACACACAAGCACATGTATATATACACACATAATTATTATTATTTCATTGGCCTACACAAGTATCTGTCTGTTTGCTTGTTTACCTGTTTGTCGTTTCTGCATATTAGGCCTGCAGCCCTGCATGTATTTGTATATATATATACAAATATTTCCCTATAGTAAGTAATTTGGTCCGGTTTCAGCGGTGATCTGACTGTGGACAGAAGCGCAAATACCGCAAGAGAGACTGCAGACAACGGGGGGGACGCGGGGGCGTATAATAATATTCATCGAACGTAAACAGGAAGGTCCATTCATCAGCATTACATAAGAGACCAGCAGGAGACTATTCTCCGTTTATCCGATGGAAAATTACGATCTTTCCACGCGTGGAAACAGTTGTGAACGGCGTTTTCGAGTGGATTGATATAAAAACACTCAACTGTATATACATGTACAATTGTACATGTCTAGTGAGTCTCTATTGCATTGACAGCAGAATTAACTCTCCTTGTTGTCTACATAGTGACATCCATCACCTTCAACTTTGGATGGTCATCATAGTTGTCGTCGTCATCATCGTTATCGTCTTACCATACACCCAGTGTTCAACTAATCATGCATTTTCTTCGTCATCATCATCATCATCATCATCATCATCATCATCATCATCATCATCATCATCATCATCATCATCATCATCATCATCATCATCATCATCATCATCATCATCATCATCATCATCATCATCATCTTCAATATCATCTTCAATACCATCTTCAATATCATCTTCAATATCATCTTCAAAATCATCTTCAATACCATCTTCAATATCATCTTCAATATCATCTTCAATATCATCATCATCATCATCATCATCATCATCATCATCATCATCATCATCATCATCATCATCATCATCATCATCGTCATCGTCATCGTCATCGTCATCGTCATCGTCATCGTCATCGTCATCGTCATCGTCATCGTCATCGTCATCGTCATCGTCATCGTCATCGTCATCGTCATCGTCATCGTCATCATCATTTTCAATACCATCTTCAATATCATCTTCAATATCATCTTCAAAATCATCATCGTCAGCAGCATCAGCAGCATCAGCAACAACAAGAGCAGCAGCAGCAGCAGCAGCAGCAGCAGCAGCAGCAACAGCAGTACATACAATAACGCTTAGAAGTCATCACAGGCCTTGTAATTCTCACGTATGCAATTATTGCTAACAGCATGCAACTGGAGTATTATACTCGGTCTGTTCATCAGTCTGAGTCTCTTAATCAGTTGCAGTTCAATGACAACAATATTATTATGCTATATGCATGATGGTTGCTAATAAATCTGTGTTCGTCAAGTCAGTTTCCGTTTACGTATATAAGTTGCTTATATATCATGTCGTCTGTCTGTCTGTCTGCCTACTTCTCTGTATCTCTCTCTCTCTCTCTCGCTCTCTCTCTCTCTCTCTCTCTCTCTATATATATATATATATATATATATATATATATATATCGTATATTTCCAGGCATAGTACGCTTGCAGCGGCTTTGAAGTAGGCCTATATAATACTGGGCTGCGGCGAGGAACACGGAGGAACGGCGGACGGGACGGGACATAAAGAGCCGCGGAGAATGCACGACTGGCTCTCATCAGTCTCCACAGAATCGATTCTCGTTCCACTGTTATAACCCAGAGACCAAAAGCCACGTTATATACGATTCCAAAATGCTTCACAAACCTTCATCTATTGTACATGTTTATAAGAATAACCATATACATTTATAATATATACAGTATATTATATATATATATATATATATAAATGTGCTGTGAAGGAGCTGAGCAGAAACCGGTACTGAGTCATTTACGTTATATATAAGTCGCACGCGAGTATAAGTCGCATATGAAAATTCGCATTTTTAATATAAATAGAGTGCCTTTGATTCGTCATATTTGGCGTATAGAATAATGGCTAAACGGTCACAGAGCTCATATAGTTTGAGGCTCGGGAGTTTGTTCTGACGTTGCAATGATGTATTACAATTCTGCTGGAAGCAATAAGCGGTTCTTAAACGCCGTCATATTAATATTTGATGGCAGTTTTAGTTCGCACAGGCGGAGAGCGGTGCATTGTTGATAATGCTGACGTGCCTGAGTATTAAATTGGAATATTAAGCGCAGGAATTTCCTAACTTCCCGACGACTTATTTGACGCAATCCTGCTTTATTGATTCCTATATTACTGAGATTTTGTGTGCCGGTAACTTTGGGACCAATTTTATATGGAGCCTAAACGGTGCATGCATTATTACTGCAGAGCGTTCACTTGGAATATATAGCGTGTAGGTATCGACAGGAGCGTTGGCGTTGGCTGTATGCCGAACTTTAGTGGCATAAAATATGTAGTTACCAGGATTTAAATTTTGTAGGTCAAAAGTCGACCTGAGAGCTACTTGAACAATGAACATCACGCACTTTGTGTCTATAGCTAGGAATTTGGAGTTATCGATTGTTGTTGTCATCGGGGACGTCCATAAATGACGTCACGTAATGTTGAGCGATTTTTTTTACCTTACTCCGGTCGTCACTCGTCAACACAAAAGTCATTTGATATCTTGCATGGAGCCGTCACATATCGTCACAAATGTTTCACCCCTCCCTCTAGGTGCGTGATGTCAATTATAGACGGTCCCATATCCGCTCTACTAGACCCGATGACATTCGTATGGCAGGGCCGGATTAAGGCATGCTCAACATGTTCGGCCGAACAGGGGCACCCACACCCTTTAGGGGGCCGCACACATGCGGAAAAATTTCCGAAAAGTTTTGATTTTTTACCAAATTTCAAGCAAACGACTAAAAAAAGGTCATCAACTTTTGGGAGGGGAATAATCGGTATATTCTACGAAATTTTCGACCAAACGACTAAAAATAGGGTCATCAGAATTTTCGGCCGAAGATCCGCAAAAAAATTTCCGAACAGGGCCCCACATTTCTTAATCCGGTTCTGTCTTATGTACATCTTCGCGTTGAGTACTTTCAGACGATCCAGTGCTGCAGGCAGGCAGGACTTACCGACGGCAGTAGGTGATTGTTCGAGCTCAACTGGTGGTGGAGGGCCAGCGTCCTCGGAATGGATTGGGTTGTGATGCAGAGCCCAGCAGTTGTCCCATCGATTCAGATGGCGGTAGACGGTCCCCTTCCAGAACATCTTGGTGGCCGTGTAGACACTATAGACTCACGAATGTGCAGTTCATGTTGTCTTCCGACTTATATAGAGCGTTGCAAGCCAGTTGTTCTGAAAATTAAAAAGGATGCGTATTAATCGTAATCGTAATATCCAAATTTCTAGAGTGCCACTAGAAAGCCAAGTGCAGGGCACCAGCTTGTTCACGAGCGCTGGGTTTAGTCAGAATACAAAGGAGCAGTCCGCTTTCCAAAGAATCAGAGGTGGTAGAAATTGGAGGCGTCAGTGTTAATAGTTATTGCAACTACTTCGAAGATTCTATTAACCTGCGGATGCCCAATTTTGATGCACAAAGTGTGATGCCATTTGCTGAAATTTACGCATTTTTTCAGTTATTCTAGAGAACGAAAGGAATCTCTATAATTTTATGGAGATAAGGCTTCAATCAATAATTACAAAGAGCGTTTTATGTTTATTTTGTTGAAGCCTTAATTTGACAATCTTGCGCTGTCCTGCATAATAGTCCTATCCGTATATAGGCCTATTATGACAAGTGACAAGCAACGAATAGGCACATTTGTGTCGTCGTACCGTTATCACGCTTGTCCAATCTACACACGACCCGTTTTGCAAGTGTCCGGGTACATAGTAATGACAATTTTATGACATTATGGTATTTGGAAATCCATTTTCGGAACCGAAACTGCGGATGTTCCAGGAACACCGCAAATCGAAGTTATTGACATTCGGAATGACATGTGGTCACACGAATAGTACATTCCAAGTGCATGACCTTTTCACATATTGCAGACAATATGTATCCCCATATAGACTTTAATACCAAATGTGTCTTCTTCTTCTTTTTCATCTTCGTCTTCGTCTTCGTCTTCGTCTTCGTCTTCGTCTTCGTCTTCGTCTTCGTCTTCGTCTTCGTCTTCGTCTTCGTCTTCGTCTTCGTCTTCGTCTTCGTCTTCGTCTTCGTCGTCGTCGTCGTCTTCTTCTTCGTCTTCTTCTTCTTCTTCTTCTTCTTCTTCTTCTTCTTCTTCTTCTTCTTCTTCTTCTTCTTCTTCTTCTTCTTCTTCTTCTTCTTCTTCTTCTTCTTCTTCTTCTTCTTCTTCTTCTTCTTCTTCTTCTTCTTCTTCTTCTTCTTCTTCTTCTTCTTCTTCTTCTTCTTCTTCTTCTTCTTCTTCTTCTTCTTCTTCTTCTTCTTCTTCTTCTTCTTCTTCTTCTTCTTCTTCTTCTTCTTCTTCTTCTTCTTCTTCTTCTTCTTCTTCTTCTTCTTCTTCTTCTTCTTCTTCTTCTTCTTCTTCTTCTTCTTCTTCTTCTTCTTCTTCTTCTTCTTCTTCTTCTTCTTCTTCTTCTTCTTCTTCTTCTTCTTCTTCTTCTTCTAACATAGACCTAATAACTGCACCTGAACCCTTGTTTTTAGGAGATACACTCAAAAATATATTTTTGAGTGTATAAATCATGAACCGTTTTAATTTCCAACTATAATCATTTTTACTGATCGCATCTCGTCCGTATTATAAAAACGACAACCATCAAGTGTATGGACGAGCAGAACTACCAACGCTATATTATTCGCTATCAGGAAGAAACAAACGACCAAAGTGACCGGGCGGCGGACGAGATGCGATCAGTGAAAATGATTATATTTGGAAATTAAGACTCCCTGATTAATTGTGTGTATCTCTTAAAAACAATGGAACAGGATGGGTGCAGGTGCAAAAGAAGAAGAGGAATAAGAAGAAGAAGAGGAGGAGGAGGAGGAAGAAGAGAAAGAGGAAGAGGAGGAAGAGGAAGATAAAGAAGAAGAAGAAGAAGAAGAAGAAGAAGAAGAAGAGGAGGAGGAAGAGGAAGAGGAAGAGAAAGAAGAAGAAGAAGAAGAGGAAGAAGAAGAAGAAAAAGAAGAGGAGGAAGAAGAAGAAGAACAGGAAGAAGAAGAAGAAGAGGAAGAAGAAGAGGAAGAGGAAGTAGAAAAAAGAAGAAGAGGAAGAGGAGGAAGAGGAAGAAGAAGAAGACGAAGAACAGGAAGAAGAAGAAGAAGAGGAAGAAGAAGAGGAAGAGGAAGAAGAAAAAAGAAGAAGAGGAAGAGGAGGAAGAGGAAGAAGAAGAAGAAGAACAGGAAGAAGAAGAAGAAGTAGTAGTAGAAGAAGAAGAAGGAGAAGAAGAAGAGGAAGAAGAAGACGAAGAAGAGGAAGATGATGAAGAAGAAGAAGACACATTTGGTAACTTGGCAAAGTCACCTCCCCCCTCAACCGACATCAACTTTATATTATAACTCACCGTTCTTAATTAACTCGTCCATCGTCAGAAGAGACGTCTGCTCCAAACGATGTCGCTCCTCCCATGCTCGACGGAAAAGCAGACGCTGCTAATGTCATCTTCCGATTGCGCATTACGAAGATGAGGAAGAGGATGATGACGAGGATGAGGAGGCAACCATCGAACGCCGATACTCTTCTGCGAGCATCATCCTTAGATGCGGATGTTTATACTGCACCATCAGCAGCCACAGTAGCAGCAGCAGCAGCAGCAGCAGCCGGCATCCGTCGATCGAATCGGAATCCACGGCATTTATGTGCGGCCTCCTCCTCCTCGTCGTCGTCGTCCTCCTCCTCCCTCTTCTGCGCGATAAAGCCGGTCGTCCGTCCGTCCGTCAGTCGTTGGATCAGAGTCCGGTTCAGCCACCGTGGCAATCTCAGACGACCGTAAAGTATCAGCGACGGAGGAGGAGGAGGCGGGGTGGGGTTATATATGGACACATCACGCGCAGTCAACCCCACCCCTTCTCTCTGTGTGTGTGTGTGTGTGTCCCTGTCGCTCTGTGTCTCTGTCTTTGGCTTCTGTGTCTCTGTCTCTCGTTGTATTGCTATCTCTCCATCTCTCACTCTCTCTCTCTCTCTCTCTCTCTCTCTCTCTCTCTCTCTCTCTCTCTCTCTCTCTCTCTCTCTCTCTCTCTCTCTCTCTCTCTCGCTCTCGCTCTCTCTATCTCTCTGTCGCTATGTCTCTGTCTTTAGCTGTCTGCTTCTCTGTCTTTGACTGTCTTTATCTCTGTCTCTGTCTCTCGCTGTCTCTATCACTCTCTCGCTCCTCTCTCTCTCTCTCTCTCTCTCTCTCTCTCTCTCTCTCTCTCTCTTTCTCCTCTCTCTTTCTCTCTCTCTCTCTCGCTCACTCTCGTTGTATCTCTGTTTCCGTATCTGTCTCTGTCTCTGTCTCCCTTGTCTTCCTATCTGTGGTCAATATCAACACAACGATATATTAACTCGAACCTGATAAACAATATTCGTGCTCTTTAATAACTATAGATATATATATATATATATATTATGCATAATTATATATATATATATATATATGAATATTTGGCATTATTATGCTATTTATGCATAGAATTGTTAACACAAATCCCAATAATAAATTATACGTTATATGCAAATATTATACATGTCTACGTGCATATGATTTATGTTTGCTCGTTGCTATGTGAATGCAAATGAACGACGACGATATTGCGGCGATGTTCTTTAAGAAGAGAGTTATGATAGTAAGATGCTCAGCAGCAGCAGCAGCAGCAGCAGCTCTTCAGAGGATGCTGTCTCAAATGCCGTTGCACACACGGTCGACGAAATAAAAATTATGAGACATATGGACCCGTACGCAGACGGATATACCGCATGAGATGCAGCACAAGTAGAGACAGAGACATAGAAGAAGACAGAGACAGAGACACAGACAGAGACAGACAGAGTCACATTTGGATACACACAGACGGTGACAGACGGTGACAGACGGTGACAAAGGCAGAGACAGACAGATTCAAACGCACAGAAAAAGACACAGGCGAAGGCACACGTATATAGGCACATATAGAGACAGACACGGGCAGACACAGGCAGAAAACAACCACATACGAATTTTAGCATACTGGTAGCTACTACTACCACAACTACTACTATACTACTACAAAGAGTCTACTATATGCTAGTGCTACCTTTAATATTCCTACCAATACTACAACTATGGATTGGAGGCGCATATAATTAGATCTATGTATGATTACGTTATGTGGAATTGAAGTGAAAAATTTAAGAGATAAGCTGACATAACAAACAGTTTTTCTCTCTTTCTCCTTCTCTCGCTGTCTCTCTGTCTCTGTATCTCTCTCTGACTGTCTCTGTCTCTGTTTCTGTCTCTGTCTGTCTGTCTCTCTCTCGCTGTGTCTTTGTGCGCGCGCTAATGTGTGTGGGTGTGTGTGTGTGCGTGTGCGTTTGTCTTGATCAAGCGCAAACGCCGCAAAGCAGGTTGTATAGCCTCACGTGCACTCAGATAAAATAAGAAACAGGAAAAGCATGTGGAGTGAGGGAGGAAGAGAGAGGAGTGAGAAAGCGAGTATTTCACGTCATATGTCTTCTCTAATCACATAAGAGTCCCACGGCTTCGGTCGTTTAACCCTTTCATTGCAGGATCTTAGTCTCAGTAAAAGATCTTCTTGCAATTAATTGGAATGCAGCACAGACGCTTCCACACTATTATAAAAAATAGCCATGCATCGCTGAAGGTTTTCACGGCAATCGAAACGTTTCTTACATAATCATTCATCATCCGAACAGGTGATAGCAACAGTATAATTTCTTGCAAGCGAATCAAAGCATGTAATAGGCTACGTACAGATTATCGTCCGCGTTCAGAGATTTTGTTGTGAGTGAACGAATAAAATCTGAATCTGGCCGTCTGAGTTTTATTTGGTCAACTGATCGTTTCTTTTGATTGTCTGATTGAAGGGCAAGAACACTGTCGCGTATTCTACCAAGTGATTGAAACAATGCTTCGCCAGGAAATGCGCCTTTGTTGTTTCTCTCATCAGAGAGGCGCTCTTGTGTTACGGTGCCATAAAAATTGTCGTAATTATTTGCCCCCAAAATATTTCGTCCGAGGTAGGCCCTATATATGATCCCTCAGGCTTTAAAAATTATTATTATTATTATCATTATTTTTATTATCATTAAATTATTATTATTATTATTATTATTATTATTATTATTAGCATATTGCATGAATATTTTCATATTAACATAAATGCATCATGTTTCCATCTAAGCGTGCTACTCATGCAAAGACAATCTCGCGAAAGTGGGTCTCTACTCTTTAGCACACAATGACTCGCATCTTTATACCAGTACGCCATAGACTTTGAACGTTGATGCAGTGCGTGCTCAGGCGGCAAGCATTCAAGCGATCGTAACCAACTATGGTAAAGACAAAGAGCTTGAAACAATCACACATGTATACTGAAGGTGATTCAATGTTCCAAGGCAGGTTTTGAAGATAATTACAATTATGACGCACCACACAGATTACTGTTTTTTGCAGTTTTTATGGCATTCAAAAGCGCTAAAAGCGAGCAATTATTTTCTGTCATAAAACTTATCAATTCATTGCTGCTATATATTGTCAATATCGCAGGACACATTGCGTATATAGCATTTACACGCTAGCAATTGAAAGGGAGTTGTCACAACTTGATTCATCTGAGAACTGGTCAAATTGAATTGCGAGGTTGACAGAATAATTCTACCTCAGCGCTTTGAACAACAGTATGCAACACTTGACATTAATTGGTATACCTATGATTAAGTATAGAGACTAATTACTTATTTAATTACTTTGCTGGGTAGATAACTCTAATTAATTAGTAATCTGATTTGCTAACTCTAAATCTAGAAATGGGAAGTCATGGAAAAAGGGATGGGAAAAGGGAAGTGCTTATGACTGCAACTCCTAAAGCTGAAATCCTGGCGCCGCCAATGACTATTAGCCTTCACTGGCTGCCCGACATATTACGTTCGAGTATATTCTATGGCCACTACGACTAGTAAACTTAGTGCCTGCAAGTAAAACTTACTGTACTACAAAAGCTGCAATCAGCTGCCAGACATCCAAATAAAAATAATTATTTGTCGGGTGTGCATGCGCTAAAGCGCCCCTGCATTCAATTAATAGACTATTATTATAGAACCTGCAGAAAAGTAACTCCTTGGGGATTAGACGGTGACTTGCAGGCCTAGGCTATAGAGTTTGGGATAGGCAATGAAGACTTTACTGTGAGGATCCTAAGAAAGATTATTGGTTGAATCCCTCAACCCCCCCTGTTGGTGTCTGGACCCAAAAACTTTCCTGTGAGGAACGACGGACCCCATTTCAAATGAGTGCCGCTCCGTATACTGGTGAGAGTACATGCTACACATAGAGAAAGAATAGGTAGATGGGAGAGAATGCATGTGGTAGAGGAAGAAGAAGCAGAGGAATATTGAAGAGGAGAGAAGGTGCAGAAAGGGGAAAGGAAGTGAGAAACGGGTTGGGAAAGGGAAGTGCTTACGGCTACAACTCCCAAACCTGAGATCGTGGCGCCGCCAATGATTATAAGTCTGCCCGACGTGTAGCGCTCAAGTATATTCTATGGCCATGCAGTTAGTGTCTGATGTATAGGCAGATATTTGTTTAGTAAAAGTCTGTGCAGGATGGTATGAAGAAGCATGTCTGGCGTTCATTACATTAAGATTCGCCTGAGGTCGGCGCAGTGATGAATGTTTCAATCGCGGACCGCCTCTGTATAGGAATCGCCTAATTTTGGCACAACATCAAAGACCAAACATCCATCCATCTTTCACTTCTTCTTTTCCCCACTTCTTCTTTCCTCTCCCACGCCCTTAATCTCCTCTCCCATATCTCTTGCACCTTCCTTCTCGGTCTTTCCTATTTAAAATCCTCCCTAAATCTTCTCTCGTGTGTTTCTCCTTCGGTTTCCTTCTCGTTCCCTAATATTCATCGTCCCTATAATTATTTTCTCTCCTGTAAATCTCTTGCACTTTCCTTCTTATTCTCTCATATTTTTTTATCCTCTCCTAATTAACCTTCTCTCCTATTTATCCTCTATTTTTCATCTCATTCTCTCATATCTATTTTTCCTTTCATTGTTTTCTCTCCTAATTCTCTTCCACTTCTCATATTTAATTCCTCCATTAATCTTCTCTCTTCTTTCTCTCCCATTCCCTTCACATTATCTATCTATACGCTTTCATTATTTTCTCTCCTATTTCTCGCCCACATTCCTTCTCACTCTGATCTATTTATCTTCCTTTTCCATTATTCTCTTACCTATTTCTCTTTATCTGTCCATTTCCCCTTCTTCCCTTGTCTCTGCCTTTCACCATCTTGCCTCTCTTCCATTCTTCAATCTTTTCTCCACCTTTTCCTCCTTTCCTTCTCCCTATTCCTTACCATCTTTCTCCTTCATTCTCACTCCATCTTCACCAACTTGCTCCTCTCCCTTCTCCACCTCCTCCTCCTTCCCCTCCTGGCTATTACGTTTGACGAATGGAGTGCCTCCAACTGATCTGCCCTCCGCTATGAGGCGCCACTTGTTTCCTTTAATTTGTGTTCTTCGGACGGTTTGGAGAGAAGACACAGCGGCTGCTGCCAGCGGCTGAGACTGGAGACGCCGCTGTGATTTAGTCAGCGGCTGAGCAGCGTGGAATGCCAAGACAGGGCGGCGGGGGTTCGCGCGCAGGGCTGGAGGGCAGCGGAGGCGGAGGCGGGGGAACGTGCGCTGCCTGTAAGTGACCCTCGTTGAACTGATCATATGGGATTACGGGAGGAGGATAAGAGGCTTCGATGTGGAGGATTAAAATCATGACGAGGATGACGATGATAACCTTGAGGATGAGACGGAGGACGATTAGAATAAGGATGAGGATGAAGGTGATGAGGTCGATGTGATGAAATGATGAAATAGGATTAGCAGATTAAAGTAGGAAAGAGAAATGGTAACGATGATGAAAATGGTGAGAGTGATGTTGGTGGTGGTTTTGGTGATGGTTGTGGTGATGTTGTTGTTGGTGGCGGACGGTAGTGGTAGCAGTAGTAGCAGTCAATAATAATAATAATAATAATAATAATATTAATAATAATAATAATAATAATAATAATAATAATAATAATAATAATAATAATAATAATAATAATAGTAATAATAGTAATAATAGTAATAATAATAATAATAACAATAATAACGACAACAACAACAACAACAACAACAACAACAACAATAATAATAATAATAATAATAATAATAATAATAATAATAATAATAATAATAATAATAATAATAATAATAATAAGGAAGGTGGAAAAAATAATAATAGTAATAATAATAGTAGTAGTAATAATATTAATAATAATATCAATAATAATTGCAGCAACAATAATAATGGCCCTCTGGTTGTCTAATTTGACCACCGGAATTAATTTTAAAAAAGTATTAATTAATCAGAAATATTCACTTCGTCATTGTTCTTGGATCCAGTGTTCTACAGACCTACACTATCAACTGTTCGAATCAACTCTTTCAGTCCTGACAGCTCTGTTCCTGATCCTTCCCAGACTGCTCCTCTCTCTCTTTTTATATATACATATATTATATTATATATACATAATGTGTGTGTGTGCATATATAATCTATATAATCAGCGATCTCAACATCCTTCCGGCTTCCGTTCCTGATGACCTATAGCTTGTCTATCAGCCATGCATGCCGCCATATGCCGGGCAGCCGCAACAGAGGGAAAAGACTGGAGTCCGTCCAAGAGACGATGACTTTATCATGCAGTCGAACAAAGCTTTGTCGCTTCTGGTGAAATCCACCCAGACATTATTGACCTTTATACTCGTCCGATGTGCATTAAAACGAACAATGGCATTTTCTATATGCTGACAAAGACCAATAGCAGAAGATTTCTATTAACAAGGAATGAATAAATCATCTATACGCACGCATACACACCAAGAAAGAGAGAGAGAGAGAGAGTGAGAGAGAGAGAGAGAGAGAGAGAGAGAGAGAGAGAGAGAGAGAGAGAGAGAGAGAGAGAGAGAGAGAGAGAGAGAGAGACTGGAAGGAGGTATAAAACATAGATCTGAGATGAAGGGATGAAAGAGAGAGAGAGAGACAGACAGACAGACAGACAGAGACAGACAGAGACAGGCAGCAGAGACAGGCAGACAGAAACAGACAGAGACAGACAGACATAGACAGAGACAGACAGAAATACAGACAGACAGAGAGAGACGGACATACAGACAGACAGAGACATACAGACAGACACAGACAGACACAGACAGACACAGACAGAGACAGAGAGACAGAAATACAGACAGACAGAGACAGAGAGCAATATAAGCAGAGCGATGCTAGCGACCGCTACCGTCGACCAACCGACCGGCGAACAGAGGGCGCTGCAAACACGGACAGCATCTGAACATCGCTGCAGCTTTGTCGGAATATTATTGATAATTGATTTCTTCGTCCGGTGGCCGATCAGACATCAAAGCTCCTACTTCGGGTGGTGGTCGCCAATGCGTGTGGCCTGCATTCACACGAACACAGCCTCCTCCTTCTTCTGTTCCTCCTCCTCCTTCTTCTTTTCCTCATCCTCCTTTCCTTCCTCCTCTTCCTACTCGCCTTCCCCTTCCCAACCGGGTGTCTCTTCCTCCTCCTCTTTATCGTTCATACTTTTCCTTCTCCTTCACAGAGTACATAACACAAGGCAGCATCCTCTTCACTATAGGCTTGCTTCCCTATTCCTCCCTCTGCTTCTTCTCCTCCTCCTCTTCATCCAGCTCATCCTCATCCTCATCTTCACAGTGCAGTCGATATGTCGACGAAAACGCGCTCAGGTCAACCGTTGCCTATAATAACCGTAGCATGTCGCAACGACGAATGCTGCGGGTCAAAGAGAGTTGCAATGTTCGAAGCAGGTTCGAAGCATGCAGGTCGTGACAACTTACAAGGTTTTATTTACAAGGGAGGGACAGACGAGTTGGGTTAGGGTTAAGGTTGGGTTAGGGTGGTTATGGTTAGGGATAGGGCTGGGTTAGGGTATATAGGTTAGGGTTAGGGTTAGGGTTGGGTTATGGTAGGTTAGGGTTGGGTTAGGTCATGGTTAGAGTTATGGTTAGGGTTGGGGTTAGGGTTAGGATGGGGTGGGTTAGGGATATGTTTAGGGTTAGGTTTAGGGTTATGGTTATGGTTAGGTCTACGGTCAGGGTTGGGGTGAGTTAGGGTTAGGGTCATAGTTAGGTTTAGGATTAGGTTTAGGGTTAGGTTTAGGGTTAGGATTCGGAATAGTGGACCTTCGGAATAGTGGATCCTCGGAATAGTGGACCCAAACCCAAGGTTTTATTTACAAGGGAGCCACGGATGAGTTGACTAAATTTTAAAAAGTGTGTGAAAGCGGAAGCAGGTATATGCATGGAAAGTCAATGGTATCGATGAAAAAGGCCGAGATGGTGAGGTCGATTAAATGAAAAGGTAAACGAAGACGAGGAAAAGCAAATAGAAATTTTCACGACATATTTTTATAGCTAGTTTAAAAACTAGAGGCTGTGTCGCCCGATGCGCTACCAGCGCGAGGAAGGACTAAGTGCTAAGTAAGTAAGTTTAGAAACTTACAGATATCAAGGAAGAAACATTTCTTCAAAATGAATTTTCTCGACATGAAAGTGGATGATGTAGATATTGTCAACAAAGCTACGCTATCGTTCTGTTACGCCTAATTCCAGCACGACCCTATAGAATGCATTCTTTCATCACGGTCAGGCTTGACTATTGCTCGTCGCTCTATACTCTGAACTCACATGCATCGCTCAAAGCACAAATATAAAGCGTTCGCATGCTATGGCTTCAGAGATAGCTCCGATATGACCTGTTAGTATAGTGGCAAAAGGTATAAATAGTGTTTTTGCAATTTGTACGACCATTGTATCAACAATGTATATAATTAATAGACTTCGATTTTCGAAACATGCAGTATAGCCTGTAATACGGCTCTTGCAACAGATGCTGTGCTCCTGAAAACTATAAGAATTATATGCAATCGTTTGTCTCTCGCTAATGAAGAGTATACTGACTCATTTACTTGCTTAAAAACTTCACTGATGGTAAAACTACACTCGCGGCCGATTCTTCATAATCAGCGTGATGGGTAAGAATGACATGAGAGTGTGTTCCAACCTTTGAGTAAGGGTTGCTGCGATGCATGCTCCATGCAGTGAAGTTGAGGAGCGTTTGCGAGGAATTACGTCAGTGAAGCACAGGCTTGCTAGCAGTAGGCGAAAAGACACACACGCACACAAACAAACACACACACACACACATGAAAGGCCTACCATATAGCCTACATCGAAAACGACTGTTGCACGTATATTTAGACGCTGTCCATTTACCTATAGATTATCTGTCTGCCTGCATGCCAGTTTGTCCGTCCGAATGTATTATGTAGGCCTATGTCTATCTATTTTGATTCATCCATATGTCTGTCTGTCTGTTTGTCTGTCTGTTTGTCTGTCTGACTGTATCCCTATCTGTCATTTAAACCGACCATGCAGTCTTCCCTTTCGTCTCTTCACTCTCTGTCTCTGTGTCTGTCTCTCTCTCTCTGTCTTTTAACTGACTACTTGAACTGTTTTAGTGCCAATTGCTCGTCACCCGTCGTACCCTATAGACTCCCCTCGTCAGCCCTTACCGACCGGTACCTTCCGTCGCCCCCCCATCCAGCCCTGCCACGGGGCGGCACCTCTGGCCCGCCATAATTCGCCGTCCGACGGGCGTCGTCATTGGATTACCGGAGCGGGTAATTTGATTAGAGCGGCGCTCGGTGACGGCTTTGTGCCTCGTTGTCGCTGCTAAATGCCTCTTTACAAGGAAATCCTTTTCGCCTGATCTGTCCAATGCAAATCCAGTTGCGACGACGGTGAGCTGCTGCTGCCAATTCTATGCACTGCATGAGACTCATGAAGCCCTTGCTGCACCCTCGCATCCCACATGCGCAGGCATGCTCCTCTTCTTCCTCCTTCTCCACCTATCCCTTCTCCTCCTCGTTCTCCTCCTCTTCCTCCTATTCCTCCTCTTATTCCTCCTCCACCTCTTATCCCTCCTCCTCTTCCTCCTCCTCCTATTCCTCCTCCTCTTACTTCTCGTCCACCTCCTATCCCTCTTCCTCCTCTAACTCTTCCTCGTCCTCCTCCTCTTTCTCCTTCTCCTCCTTCTATTTCTCCTCTTATTCCTCCTCCACCTCTTATCCCTCTTCCCCTCCCTTCCTCCTCCTCCTCCTCCTATCCCTCCTCCTTCTCGTCCTCGTCCTCTTCTTCCTCCTCGTCTAGCCGTTTTCCTCTGGCATCACTTCCTAATTCCCTCCGCTCTCTCTCCGCCCAACCACTTCACTCCGTCTCTCCTCTTCCCTCTTCCTCTCGTCTCCGATTCCATCGCTCCGTCTCATCCGTTCCATTCTTTCCTCTCATCCGTCTGTTCTTAAAGCCCTCTTTTCTTCATTCCTTTCTCGCTCCTTCTACCAGTGCGTCTTCATCTTTCCTTATATCTTCCACTTGTTTACTTCGCTCTCTCTTCTTCTCCTATTATTCTCGATCTCTTCTCTTTATCTCCGTCTCCTCCACTCATATATACATAGTCTTCCGCCCGACGACCCTTCTCCTCTCAATGTCTCAACTCCATAGTCCGTTTTAAATTCCTATTGTTGGCTAATACGCTTCATGTTCATTCATCGCATGCACCTAGGCATACATGGACAATGTTGTACATGTATATTTCTCAGTTTTGATCTTGTACGAATCTCATTTCCACAGTCCACAACCTTCTCCTCTTCCTTCTTCCACTGTAGCTCGACCACGACCATCTCCTCTTCACTTCTCCTCTTCCTCCTCCTCCTCCTCCTCCTCCTCCTCCTCCTCCTCCTCCCCACCCTGTTTATTACAGGCCATCATTTGATCCCGGTATTATTTTAAGACAGAGGGATTAAGAGGAGAATCGCTGCAGGAAGGGGAAGACGTCGTTTCGCTTAACACAGACGCGTGCCATGATGATGCACTGCCATCGTCTCATACCCCCCCATCCCCTTCCCCCCAATTCTGTTCCCGTTTCATCCCACATCAACCTCGCTTCTTGAATATTCGTCGGAAGGCTCTGCACATATAAATGGTCCGCACACAGTTCTGCAGCTGCAGTGTAGCTGACGTTCTCTCGCTGCATGTAACCTCACGCTGCAGGATCACCAAACGACTTAATCTCTCGCTGTCTGCAGCTTATAGAACCCCTTTTCACCCCAATAATTATAGGGTGAGAAATTGAGGATTGCTGGGGTTGCGGAGTTCAACCCATAGTTAATTTACATCTCCTAATCTCAGTTTTGTTGTTTATTAGTTAAGCTTTAGTTAAGCTTTAGTTAAGACATGCTTTCATATATTATTCATACTGTATAATAATTATTATGTACTATACTATAGCGCCTGTTCTTTCCCCATTTAATCATACCCCACCATCTTGCTTAAATTAATCATGGTATATACATGTACTAAATAGGCTCCCTACTAAGCGGGACTTGTCCCTTCTGGAGGGCCTATTGCTCCCTTCTCTATCTAATAAAGTTCTGTATTGAATACATTACAATGTTAAATATAAATTGTCTTGCATTATTTTCTGTTTGTTATGTTTTTATTGTGGGATCAATAAATGATTTTGATTTGATTGATTGATTGATAGTCTTTCTTAACACACCGCAGTAAAGTCCTCATTGCACACCCCAGGGTTACATAAATCAACGTCTGACCCCCAAGTTATTTTTCAACAATTCTAATACTGCTACCCCTCCAGTACTCTGGTTCTTGTCCCAGGCTATAATTACTTAGTCACTGGTTTCCCTTTCAAATTGAGGCTCAACGTAGCCATGTGGCATGCATTGACAAATAGGGGTACGGGAGATTTCATCAGTGGGGGGTTGGGGCAAAGATTGAACGTCTGCCCGGAAAAAAATCCTGAAATCTCGTGGAAAATACAACTCTTTCCCAGAAAAAGTTGACGACCTTTTCTTAGTCATTTCCCGGCCAGCTTGCCCGAAAAACAAACGTGTCCAAAATTGCCAAAAAAGTTGATGACCTTTTTTAGTCATTTCCCGGGTCTGCTTGCCTTAAAACAGTTTTGCCCAAAATTTGGGGGGTATTTGCCCCCCGGAACCCCGCCTCGTACGCCTATCATCCGTTGACCCAATCTATGATTGCACATGCAATTCACGTATACATTGTTTACATTATATGAGACCGATGCTTAACTGGAAGACCCACAGTCCCTGCATACAGTGTACAATGTACACAGCAGTCCTATGGCTCCAATGTCAGCGTTCTATTCGCTTCGCATCCCAAGCAGTTTAGAATTAACATTTCCAATGTCAACTGAAACCCTATCAGCAGCTGAACAACATGCTATGTATAACATTCTGCTGCAGAGACTCAGGTTAATTAATTTTCCCATCTGATCAACTTTCGTTAATGCCTACTTCAGTACCAACTTAAGGAACAACTGCATCAGTATGAAACTCGCTCATGGACCGATTATCAGTCCTTTGTAAATACCCGTCTACATTCAGCATTCGTATATGGCCCGAAGCTTTGGAACGCGTTACCTCCTAAATTTAAGTCAATTGACTCGCTAACTACATTTAGTAGGAGCTATAAACAGTTCTTGTTATCCTGCTACTAATCAAGTTTTTTTTTATTGTTTTGTTCTGTTTTTCTTCTTTTTCCCCCGTTGCGTCAAATATATCATAAATAAGAATATTATGAATATGCACACACACACACACACACACACATACATGCATTTAGGTGAAGTATATGAAGTCTTGAAGCGCCCTTGTAACTGTGAGATAGGAACCAGAGTATTATTATTATTATTATTATTATTACTATTATTATTATCATCATCATCATCATCATCATCATCATCATCATCATCATCATCATCATCACCACCACCACCACCACCATCATCATCACCACCATCATCACCATCACCATCACCATCACCATCACCATCACCATCACCATCACCATCACCATCACCATCACCATCACCATCATCATCATCATCATCATCATCATCATTATTTTTATTACTGGCATTGATATTACAAACTCTTGCGATGTCTCCCAAATAGGCAATTGGATTTTGATTTTGAGGTCATCAATCATTAAAATAAAAACTTATTTAATCGGTTTTGCTTATGACGTTGGGTCCGTGACATTTTGTCCATGGCATTATATGTCGCATGACATTTGTCAAGCAACCCGATGAAGCGCGTGTGTATGTATGCATGCAATTGCGTATGCATACATAGGTGTATAGCCGTATACGCTTATGTATGCATACCTCGCTGTTTGCCGTATCATGTCTGCCCTTCGATTTTCCCAGGAGACAGTGCATTAGATGGAGCTGGATTTTTCCAAACAAGATCCTTTGTTGACAGAGCGATTCTCTATTGCGAACAAAGCAAATTGCCGCAGAATGTCTCTACAAGCCTCTGCATGTAGCCTATGGGACGCCAAATATCTTCGGTGTTCAAATAGACTATTGGACGCCAAATGTCAAAGCACACTATGGACGGGAAAATGTCTCCGAGTTGAAATAGACTATTGGACGCCGAATGTTTCCATATTTTGAAGATGACTATGGACGGAATGTCTCTATGCTCAGATTCGCTATGGAAAACCGATGTCTCTATGATGTCAAAACAGTCTATGGAATGCCAAATGTTTCTGAGCGTCGAAACAGTTTATGGAGCGCCAGGTATCAATGGATTTATTGGATCAGTTAATAGATCTGTTTTAACAATTCAACAGAAATAAATCAGTCTTTCCCTGTCTGACTATCTGTCTGACTGTCTCTCAAATGGTTTGCCTCTCTGTCTGTCTGTCTGTCTGTCTGTCTATATCTGTCTCTCAAATGGTCTGTCTGTCTGTCAAATGACCTGTCTGTCTGTCTCTCAAGTGACCTGCCTATCTATCTGTCTGTCTGTCTGTCTGTCTGTCTGTCTGTCTCTCAAATGACCTGTCTCTCTGTCTCTCAAATGGTCTGCCTGCCTGTCTGTGTCTTCTCATCTAAGCGGTGTTCGAGTTCTTCATGAGCAGAATAAAGTCATCATATAGCAGGTAGGCTCACCGCTCCGATATCTGTTAGAGTCACCAGTGACTTGCTCCGGCACATGTATAGGCCTACAGTCCTACACACATACATAGATACATGCACACATACATAGATACATGCAGAGCCCATCCTAACCAACGGATTTTATCCACAGTTGACAGATGGCGCCATGTTCAAAGTTCTATGGGACACTATATTATTATGCAATTATGCATATATATAATAAATAAATATATATAATAAACTAATATATATGAGACGTCGCGCATCTCTATATTAAATGCAGACAATGCATTGCTGATTATACTGTATATATCTGTGTATTTCAGTGACTGATCGTGACACTGTGGGTTTCATCTGCTGCACATAACACGGAGATATATGGAAGACTGAACGTTTAGATATTCAATAGTACATGAAAGGCATTCAGTTTTATATGGTCGTTTGTCTCCTTGTTTTGACCTGCACTCCTCTTTGATCATTGTCTCCAAGGAGTCGAAGACAGAACAATGCAACGGTGGTTCTCTAGAATTCGGACCAGCAAGGACAACTTCAGGACCAATGACAGCGTCGCAGCTGCTTCTGCTACTCATGGAACCTGGAGTAAATTTTATGCATGTAATGTTTCTGTTTTCAGTGCTGAGAATGATAGCCTATAACTGGACTGATGCGCAAACATGATAATAGCAAAACAACAGCTGGATGGATGGACTGCTGCGAAAAGGCAGAGACCTGCAGGAAGCTGACTCCAGAATCTAGACGATTGTGGATTTTCTTGTCTCGACTGGTGTTGCGTTCTGTTGCATCATCTTGTACGGCGCAGTAATGTCTTGTATATGGTTTTGTGTTTAATTGTCATTGAGTTTCTCACCTTTTGTCTCCAACCTCAATAACATTTCCAGGATCCTTGAATGTCTCATTGTTAAACACATCACTAGTTCACTACCTTTCCAAATTTCAGTGCCATCAGTCGGGCTATCAGTCTGGTAAACTAAAACTCTAGGAGTGCCTCATATCCATGTATACGCTATAAATAGTTCTGTTTCAATGGTTGGCCCCAGTGGCGTAACTACGGGGGGGGGCAAGGGGGGCAGCCGCCCCCCCCCCCCCAAATGAAAGGGCTGCCCCCCCAGCTGCCCCCCAATCCCTGCGTTTGTTTTACTTTTACGAGTGATAAAGAATGTTATATAATTTCTGACTTATTTTATTTTTTATACAACTTCGTGTACAACTTCTTATAGGGTGGGTGATGGGAAAGTGGGACAGGCCACTATAGTGCACTGTGGGACAGACAAGCTAGTGAGGTTTGCATGCGTATTATGTCCAATACTGTAATACATCCAAAATCTAAAAATACATTGTCGTTTTTGCTGCTAACCACAAAAACAGTAGAATACATCTATTTTAGGTTTGTGAAATTTTTACTGCCAATTATTATTTAGACTTTTGATCATTAGACAACAATTTTTTTTTCGCATTCTGATATTTGTAGCTTCGGTTTAAGACAACTGAGACAAATTAAGAAAATATATTTGTAAATTCACTTACGACTACAGTGACTACTATTTTGTGATTGTGACTTGTACTGAAATTACTTCGTTCTTCAGTTACTGAGTTAAGACACGTTAACGTCGTTAAGACATGTCAATTATGTGATTGCTCATTTCTGTCATGTCAATGATGTCATGACACTCCTGACTACTTTCAGTATTTTGTTCAATTGTTCAATTATCGTGATGCCGATGCGTGCTTTAATTGCCAACGGTAGCCGCCCCATCATTTTAAGCTGCCACCCCACTGCCCCCCATGAAAAAATACCTGGCTACGCCACTGGTTGGCCCATAATCCCAGACAAGTCTGAGGCAATCTTGTTGGGGTCACTCACACGCCTGCGTCCGTTCCCTTCCCTTTTTAGTATCGGCAGGCACTGCTGTGCTGTTGTTATCAGATCCTGTCTTGGACATTAAGCTCGTATTCCGACCGCACAAAACAAATCCTCGCAAGTCTTGCCTTTATCACGTTAGGGCAATACGCCACGACAGGTCGGAGCTGACTATGAATTTACCGCAGACCATCACTGGTGTACACTATACAGCGTCGGTCTGTATGCACCTGTGAGTCTTGATGCCAGTGGTTAAAGTGGTTTGGGTGAGCACTGAGCTGTGGGAAAGCCGAAAAGGTTAGGAGTGCATGGGAACGCCTAAGAAGAGCTTTATTGGAGCACATATCTTTTAATGCTTTTATGTTTGATCACAGCAGTGGGAACGCAAGTAGGGAATTTCTAGAGCAGTGGGAACGCTTCCGTCCACTTTAAGCCCTGCTTGCTGTCCTGTTCAGCTTGACTGCTTCTTCTTCTTCTTCTTCTTCTTCTTCTTCTTCCTTCTTCTTCTTTACTCTCTTCCGTCAGTCGTGCGATGACGATGAGGCTCCCACATGACTTCTCCAGACTTCTCTACTTCTGATGAGATCCTTTGCTCTTGACATGCTACCATTCATCTCCTTCACGTCTTACCTGACGTTATCCATCCAAATCTTTGGTTGTCTTCCTCTGCTTCTCTCTCCTTCTACATACCCGTGCAAGGCCGCGAGTGGTAGTCTTTTCCCTCCATTCGCTCCACATGACCGAACCATAATTATGACGTCAAGTCCATCGTCATCAGTAAGAGTTTCTTGGTCAGTTGCCAGATGGTGACCAATCCTCATGGTAGGGTAAGGAGACCGGTGAGTCTTCGGGACCTCTTTCGCCCTGAGGTGTCCTTCCAACACCTTCCGCCTGCGTTGGCCAACTCCTTCAGGTTCCTGGTGAGCCATTCCACCACGCGTAGCGCCCTGGAAAGTTCTTCAACCATAGACCTTCTGCTCTGATGGCATAGCCTCACCACGCATTCCCCTACTTGATTGTTCACCCTCCACCACCACGGTGAGGTGACTTTGGGGAAAGTTTGACTGCTTGGTAGCATGCAGATACCGTTTCCATGACCCGATGTTACTTTGTTCAATGTTCATAATTTTATATTATAATCAATTCACATCGGTAAAGCAACGCTGCGCCTTTTTCAGCGGTTGACATTATAGTCGGAAATGTATCAAAAGTCGAAATTTTGTGTCAAGAGGAATTGATGCAAACTACGTCAAGCGCATACTTGTTCAGCAATGTTAATGTTATCTCTAGTTGCCTGCAAACAATAGGCATCAGATGGAAAAAAGTTTCATCCAATGCAACTTTCTTTCTAGTTAGTGGTTGAGCCATCATCTACTTGCAATGGTTTCCCACGGATATGATTATCCATATCCCTTCTGGGTCGTCTTATTTCCTCAAGACCCCTACTATAGGCCTACAAGGAAGTTCCTTCTTTCCAATGGCCTTGGTTTACGCAGCTGTACTGCTGTAGTCTATACATACAGATCATTTCCTTGCAGAACACGTAGCAAAACTAAAATCTGTCGACTGTAGCATCGGAAATTTTGACACAAAGTGCGACTTTAACGTCAACTTTCCAACTAACGTCAATAACTCGCGTCACCGAAGAGTTATAACCTGTCAGTTTTATTATAAGATTAAGAGCTTTTTCCAGATATAGATAGATGCATGGATAGTTTGATACATATATGTATAATGTGTGCAGTATCATATCCATACATACAAAAACACGTATTTTATGTAATACTTTACTTTGACTAAAGTATATAAATTATATATATTATATAAATAATTATTATTGAACCTTTGTGAAAGAATGCAGCCGCTTGTTTCAAATTGATTGGCAGTCTTCTACAATGTCTACATATAATAATTATATTATTTATTATACATATGGATATATAGGCTAATGGATATTATATGTAACTCAGCAAAAACATTGATTCATCGCACGTGTAGGCTGTCAGGTCAATGAGGAGAGCTGCCATTGCGAAAGACTCAGAGAAAAGAACGTATACGTAGTTATTATTGTTATTATTACTGCTGCTGCTACTGCTACTGCTATACTGCTACCGCCATTGCTACTGTTACTGCTGCCACTACTACGTTACTATTACTACTACTGCTACTGCTACTGCTACTCCTGCTGCAGCTACTGCTACTGCTACTACTACTACTCCTGCTGCTACTGCCACTGCCACTGCTACTTCTACTGCTACTGCTACTAATTAATGCTGCCATTAAAACTGCTACCACTACTATAACTACTACTACTACTACTACTACTACTACTACTACTACTACTACTACTACTACTACTACTACTACTACTACTACTACTACTGCTACTACTACTACTACTACTACTACTACTACTACTACTACTACTACCACTGCTGCTACTACTATACTACTGCTTCCACTGCTTCTATATACTACTACTACTGCCAGGGCCGGCCTTACCTATAGGCAAAGTAGGCAGTTGCCTATAGGGCGCCGCAGTCTTTGGGGGGCGCCGCGGCACCGGCGAATTTATTTTTTTTACACTATAATTTGTTTAAACTCAAAACTTTTGCTAATGGAAAGAATTTAAAATAATTATGGATTCTTTACACCTGTTCACTGTTCAGGCAGGCCTAATTCAATTTCAAGGACTAAATTTTAAATCGACAAATAAAATTCGATTTTTAACGACATTCCGTAGGCTATACTGTTTGCTTCAGGAGACAGGTTAAAATACGCGACGCTCAATTTCGAGAGTGAAGATGTTGCAAGAAATGAAATGTATGAAATGGGAGTGGGCCTTCCTGAGTATGAAGATGAGATTACAACATTACAGCCTGCCCTTTATTCATATTGAAATAAAAATAGTCTAGTAGGGACGACGATGAAGAAAGGGCAGTAGCTGAGGCAGGACCGACCTAAGGCATAGGCAAAGCAGGCAGTTGCATGGGTCACCATTGCAAGTTCTAGAGGGCGCCATTTCCACAAAGAGGGCGCCATTTCAACAAGAGTGTATTTTAATATTTTTAAACTTATACCATTCTTCACAAAATTGAATATTATATCCAGCTTTCAGTGCACTAATAAAAAATTATAATGAATTACTCAGTTGAGCGTATAGGCCAGTGGTTCCCAACCTTTTTCGACTGTCGGGCCACTTTGTCTAAGTTGGAGGACACGAGGGCCACTTTTTCTCAGTTGAAGGACATTATGGGGCCACAAGGCTAAAATTTGATTAACTAAAGGCATATAAAATTGTTATAATTGGATCAAAATAGAATGTTCGATGTGGTTTATTAACGACCAAAGAAAATAATTTGTAATAGAAAATAATTATGTATTCTATTATGTCAAAATTGTCAATTTTTACATATATTTTTCTTAATTCATTGAGATGCTGCGGGCCATTTTTGTAGGCCAGGCGGGCCACTTTTGGCCCGCGGGCCACGGGTTGGGAACCGCTGGTATAGGCCTACAAGACCGTAGCTAGGGGGATGTTTTGGGTGTTTGAACACCGCCCCTCCCCTAAATAAAATAATGTAAAAATGAAATAATTATGCATTTGCTAGCAAATGACAGTGTGTAATGTAATTTTGAGCAGAAAATAGTCGAAAATCGCGGAAAATAGGGTTTTTGGGCGTCAGAAAATTCGACGACTAACAAAAGTCGTCAGAAAATTTCTACCGAAAAAGTCCCCCGCAGCGTGTACGCACCTCAAAATTCACGGTCAAGAAAACATCCGCCGAAATAAAATCCTAATGCAGGCCTATGCCTGAGGCGCCAAATGTATGCCTTGCCTAGGGCGCCACTTGGGCTAAGGCCGGCCCTGACTACTGCTGCTGCTGCTGCTGCTGCTACTACTACTACTTGCCACTACTACTACAATAACAATAACAACAACAGCGACGACAATAATGATAATATTATCATCAATAATAGGCCTAATAACAATTGTTCTACACGAACTCTCAAATCCAATATCAAATATCTAGGTTCAAATGCCACTGCGGACGCATATTTCATAGTTTCCGAACCGCCCAACCTCCCGCCCCTTTCTCTCTCTTCCCCTCTCTCCATCCCCCATCTCCCAACCTCTGTCACGTCCGTTGGAGGCTCGGTTCTATATACATGTAAGGCGAATGACTGGACTTTGCACTCTGCTTCGGATGAGATGACCACTGCAGTGATGACTGATCTTTATTTTGAAGTCATGATATCGAGGATTGCAATGCATTTGAACTGCTTCAGCTTTCGTTATTATTGTTATCGTTATTGTTATTATTATTATTATTATTATTATTATTATTATTATTATTATTATTATTATTATTATTATTATTATTATTATTATTGTTATTATTATTATTATTATTATTATTATTACTATTATTATTATTATTATTATTATACATCTTTATTGTTTCAACAAATATTGCAAACAAACAAACAGTCAAACAGAGCAACAGCTGTGTGCATTTGGGCGAGTCCAACCACCCTCCTCCATGTCAATTAAGGGCTTAATAAATGAACCTGTGAAAGCCACAGCATTATAGCGTTGAATAGTCATAGAAATACGTTGAAACAAGAAACTTGATTCTCGGGGATCCCCGGTTGCTTGTGTTAGACGCCGGCCCAAATCTGAGATGAAGTCTTGGCCTTTGTCGTTGATTGGGCCTAGGGTTTATTATTATTATTATTATTATTATTATTATTATTATTATTATTATTATTATTATTGTTATTATTATTATTATTTTTTTATTTTATTTTTTTATTATAGCCATCGTCGTCGTCGTCGTCGTCGTCGTCGTCGTCGTCGTCATCATCATCATCATCATCATCAAGTATTATAATTATAGTTGAGACTATGACTAAGTTAATGATTATTTTTGGCCTCGCTGTATAGTCCTACATATGATCCCTCAGGCACTTAAACATTAATTGATACCCAGTGTTGAAAAAGTACCGCGGAACGCCACCGCACTGAATTGCTGGATCAAAAGATCATTATTTTCCCCGAGGTAGAAAAAAACTACTCAGGTTCTTATAAAAACTATACCGGTATTCTAAAAGTTGCTTTTGCCTTTGAGTTCGCGAGCCTCGTCCGTTGTCAACTGTGTGAATGCGACTCGAAGTGCAACGCATTTTTAAATTTATTAATTATTATAGCTGTTTATTATTGTCGTTGACAGAGATAGCCACCGTAGGCTACATGTAATCCCCAGGATTGAAAGAAATTTAAGGATGGCATTGTTCTGTGTTGGCCAGCATTGTTCGCTGTTATGTGGTGGTCCTATATGTTATGTTCTGTAACGTTGTAGGCCTACCATGACTTGTTGAAGTGAATGAAGTCGTTATGCTATGCCTGTAATGTCATATGTGGCGGACTGGCGGCCTACACCGAAATCAGCATTAGTCGGAAATTGCACATCAGAGATATTTAGGGAAATAGTATGCCTGTGATTATTTATTTTTTTGCAGAATTTAATTTTTTTATTTTAAATTTATTTTTACAAGATTTTTAAAACACATGCTTTGGAGCTATTTTAATGCTCTTGATATGCAAATTAGTTTGTTTTAATTAAGTTAATTGGTTAATTAATTAGTTTAATTGGACCACTTTTTCCCTTATATTTTTGGTCGGAATAAAGCTATCTAGAGCAATAATTTTTGTGTCATGTTAAAACCTGAGATAAGGCCTTTGAAATGATGTATCAAACTCAATATCTTGGAAAATCACCTTAATGCTGGTTTTGGTGTCATGCTACCGGTAGGCCTATGTATAATCGGGGATTCTGTGTGATGTAATGTCTGGTCGTTTTAGTATATGCCATGTTCGCTAGTTTCAACTGTGACCGATGCATTCGCCAGAGGGAGTTGCGTCGCATCGTTTCTGTAGGAAATAATCTTCGTATTTATTTATTTCTCTAGTTCTATAGCGCCCCGGCTGCTATCTACTCAGAGGCGCTCCCGAGTCCCGACTACAGCGCAGACACTCCAAGGCTTGAGCGATGCCACCATTACACCATCGCGCCCCACGTTGGCTATGAGCCTATGGCTGACAAACGCACTATATTCAGATGCAACCTGTCTCATAGCCATGCTGCAAGGACCTATATTTATTTATTTAATTTTTATATCTCGCATTTGCTATAGTGCCCCTTTCAGGCTCTTTACTCAGAAGCGCTCCCGACTACAGCGCGGACACTGCATTGGAGTTTCACGCCGAAGCGCACGAGCAATTGCGAGTGAAGGACTCAAGGTCCCGACGCGGTGGCCTGAGATGGATTCGAACCTGGAACTCTCCGACTCCAAGGCACCGAACTCACCACTACACCATCGTGCCCAGACACATGGGTTAGCTGAATCCGAATAGAAACGACATTCAGTGGCGTAGACAAGGGGTTTCCGGCGTTAAACTTTCCCATTGGCCTAGGAAAAGTTTTTTAAAAAGGTTATTTACCCACTGAAATAAGAAAAAAATTGCTTGTAGTAACAATAATTGTTTTTCTTACTTTATTCTCTATGTCACTTTATTCCTCTTTTATTTACTGTAATACTGTTGGGTTGGTGTCAGAAAGGTCATCCGGCCAGGCCATAAACCCCTCAATCCCCCCCCCCCATCATAAATTCTTGGCTACACCACTGACGACATTCCAGGAAAGCAATATCCCATCGTAACATGATCACAGTGATAGGAAGATGCTGTTAATGATGCAACAAAAGGCCTACTTGCAGAAAGCGTATTGGTCATGTACCTATACCGTAACAGGATAAACATAGCTAAGTAGGATAACATTGCAGACGAATAGTAATGCAGTAATTTGGTATCGGTATCAATAATAGTAACTAAAGTAATAGCCCTATCACTGATTTCAAGGCCGCAGCTATAGGGGTGTGTGGGTGTTTGAACACCTCCTGAAATGAAAAATGTAAAAATAATTAATGCTTTTACTAGCACATAGGCTAATGTAAGAACTTCAGTGTACAATGTATTGGCCGCCCATGCAGAACCAGCAGAAGATCGCGATTTTGGAAGAAAAAACATGAAATTAGATCCTCATGTAGTTTTTCAGGCCGCAGCGTGTAAACCTCAAATTTTACCAATAGGCCTACAGACCTGGGTAAACACCCCCGAAATAAAATCCTGGCTACGGGCTTGATAACTATCATAACCCGTTGCTTTGTATTCTATCACCCTTGAAGTTGGTCTATAATCTATATTATATTGTCCTGGTCCACACTCCACACGAACCATATACCCATAGGTCCACATCATACATTGCCTCTCATTCGATGGATTAATAGAATCCTTCTCGTCTACCGTTGCTTGGAGATTAACTTATTAAGTTGACTAATTCCACTCGAAACTCTGGCGTTGCTTTAAAGCCAGGCTCAGCTTCGTCTCTTACTGACATTCAAATGAAAACAATAAATGACTGAATTACGAATACCGAACACAGCAAAAAAGACCTTAAGAATTTTTTTGTAGCTACATGTATGTCTATAGACAGAATTTGTCTGACAATGGTGAAAAATTGAATGAGTTTTGGCGATAAAGATGCCGATATCATGCAGGGAATATTTCAGTCACGCTATTCGTTTCATCATTCATTCGTTCCCTTTTTCGTTCAGACCACTGATAAAGCACCTCTCAAAGATTACTGGCCTGTGTTTGCTGAAGTGTGACATGAAGATGTATTCTATTCTGCCTGAGTTGAGATGAGTCCCAAGAGAGGTCGACATCGGCGGGTTTTCCAAACAGACGAAAACATGGAATATTATTACTCCAGTATAGGCGCAGTTTATCAACTGGCTATGGTAGTGCCATCTATGCGGGCTTAACCCTTTCACGCGTTAATAAGTCGCAATCTGTCCTTAATGCTTCGGCCCGCCTGATTGGCGGCATACCAAAGTTTGGGCATATATCAAGTTTTATACGGGAAGAACTGCACTGGTTGCCAATGCAAAAACGTATTGAATTTAAGATTCTAATGTTCATGCGTAATTGCTTAGCAGGCCAAGCTCCGATCTATCTTATGGAACTCTGTGTACCTGTGCTATCCACTCCAGGTCGTAGATTCCTTCGCTCTGCTACGCATGGCGACCTGGTTGTCCCTAGGGCTCGATCTTCCACAGTGCTACATAGAAGCTTTGCTATGGTCGGTCCGTCTTTCTGGATTAAGTTACCTATTAGTCTTCGTAATGAGCTTCTTTGTATTTCTTTGCCCCTTTTCCGCAAGCGTTTAAAAACCATTCTCTTTGATTGTGGTTTGGTGTCAGGTCTGGAGCGCCTCTGAGGAGTTCTCTTGAAGGGGCGCTATATAAATGTACGATTACAATTACAATTATCGATTATGACCAACTTGAGTGGAATCCAACTGCATAGTGCAAATAATCACAACTGCAAAAAATTCAAAACTAATGCAAAAATTTGAAAATTTCTCAAAGTACACTGAAATTACATCAGGGAGATCTGCTTATTCACCAGCATTGTAATTATATAAACCAAGTCTGCTATAAGCCAGGCTCCATTTTGCCAATTTTGCAAGCTGCCAGGACAGAATCCAGGGAGGTCAAACTGTAGATAAACTTGGCTCTGGTTATCACGCCTCAGGATTTACACCCAAAACTGGCAAAGAGATCTGTTCAAAAGAATTGATACACACACTCATCTGATCCTCGGATCCTTCACCTTACTAAATGACACCCGCATTAACAGCTACTCTGGCCCTCTGGCTGCCAGACTCGGACCTCTTTCTGACTACTCTTTGGAATAGGCTTCTAACTCGATGCAGCACATGTGAAAAAGCTGGTGCCCTGCGATTGGATTTCGAGGGGCGCTTTAGAAGCAACTAGAGGAGCACTTGCCCCTTGGAAACTGACACCTAGTTTTCGTTCATTTATTCATTCATTCATTCTATGGACTTATATAGTTAACCTTTACGAAATTACTTTTTAACATCCGCTTTTTTATTTTTAACAAATTTCTAAGGAAACTATTCATATTAAAAATTACACACAAAATGAAACTCATAACTTTTTGCATAAGAAACCTCTTTGAAAAATGCCCGTATTCTTACTTTCCAGGATTGCATTTTTCAAGCTCTTGCTACCAAAACATTTGGTGACTATCGTAAAACTTTTGCCCCCCTCCCTGCAAATATTTCTGCGGGCGCTCATGGATATTAATTCTTTTAACGAGTAATACACGCGATGTAGAAATACAAATGCGTAAAAACAATTCTAGGCATATATACACGGTGTCCCAATTGAACTGATACCCTTTTTGTTTTGACGATATACTGGTCAATACTAAGTGAAACTCTATAAAATTTCAGATAATGTAAGAGGGATAAATTATCAATGTTTCCTGAAAATTATATCCAATTTTACGAACAGAGTCCGTAGTTATGCACATTCAAATTTGGGCAAAGAAAATTTTAAGTTTCCAACATGTAAAAGATAGGAAATTAGTCTATTGCTTGCGACTGCACACCTTATTTTCTAAATGATTAAATATGACGTCGTATTTCCGTATTTTCCACGTGGTTAGGGGACAATAATAAAAATGGTTTTCAGCAAAGATGATTTGAGTTCAAAAAATTTTAAGAGAAGAAAAATATTACGGTGCAAAACGGTTTTAAAGGAATTTCCTAACAGAAACTGGTCCATCGCAGCCTTGACTGATTGCAAAAATTGACGCTACCGGATCTGCAGAAAAACGTTATGGTGGTGGTAGACCTCATAAGAAACTGTTGGTCTGCTTTCAAAAGAAACTCAAGTGTTCATTTCACCAACTCTTTGGCTTCCCAATAGCCCTGATATTAATCCACTGGACTACAAGATATGGAGCGTCCTTCAAGAACGCGTTTATCAAACTCCCATAGGCCTACATGACGTTGTCCAGCTCAAACAGCGTTTTGATCAAGGAATTGTTGACAATGCAATCAATGAATGGCGAAGCGCCTTAGAGCATGTATTCGAGCTAATTGAATGACATTTTGAACATCAGCTTTGAAGAACAGCAATTGTTGCAAACAATAATTTCCTATCTTTTACATGTTGGAAACTTAAAATTTTCTTTGCCCAAATTTGAATGTGCATAAATTCGGACTCTATTCGTCGAATTGGATAATATTTTCAAGAAACATTGATAATTAATTTTATCCCTCTTACATTTCCTGAAATTGTATAGAGTTTCATTTAGAATTGACAAGTATATCGCCAAAACAAAAAGAATATCAGTTCAATTGGGACACCGTGTATATATCGCAGTAGTCATTAACATCGTTGAAGCTAAAAATACATACTATTATTCGTCATCGTACGAAGTCGTTTGTGCGTTTAACCCCTTCGCTGCGAATGACGAGTACGTCATTGAAATGTCTACGCCATACGCGGATGACGAGTAAGGTACGTCATGCAATCTATACATAGTATGCAGTATCTATAAAGGAGAATGTGTATGGGAACTTGGATATATTACCACAGGGGGCAAACCAAAGCCACCCAATGGAGATATTGGCCCGTCCCCTCTCCATGGGGGGGGGGGGGGGGTGGGTGGGTGCGGGGATGACGAGACCCCCATCTTGGACTAGTAAAAACCGAAATTTACCGTGCCATGCAGGGAACCGCATGCGAATAAGAGAAATTTATCCAAGTGTGGTTTGCACGGAGTGGGTCGGATTGGTGATGGGTTGGGGGTCAGGTAATGGAGCGGGGTGGGGGGGGGAGCGAGGTGGGGGGCCTGAAACGAAATTTACCGTGCAACGCATGGTACCGCAGGCGAATAACCGAATTTTGTACCAGAGGGGTAGCGATGGTTGGGGTTGGTTCGGGGGAATCGGTGGTGGAGTGAGGCAAGTTTTTGGGGAAGGGGCGAGGTTGGGGGGGGAATTGAAAATAATAATCGATATTTACCGTGCAACCCAGGGTACCGCCGGCAAATAACTGAAATTTGTCCTAAAGTTGATGAGGATGGATGGGGCTGGTTTGGGTGAAATGGTTGTGGGTGAGGTAGGTTGTGGGGGTAGGGCGAGTTGAGACGCAAAGTGGGGAGGGGTAAAAATCGAGAAGCGAAGCCGAAATTTACCATGCAACGAAGGGTTCCAAAGCAAGTGTATTTTGTGCACGCATGCACGGTAGATGCAATCGTTATCGCACAGCAAGGTAAGAAATAATTAGAGGTCATATTAGGCCAAGCTCAAGGTCATATTAGTTACGGTTCAAGGTCGATCTAAGTCTAAATACTTCCATGTGCTTGCCAAAAAACATTTGTAGGTGTGGATATAGGCCTAACAATAAACTATATAATATTATATATACATGTTGGTCTATATAATTATATGCCGCACACGGGATTAAAAAGCCGTCGCAGCGAAGGGGTTAAAATCTCACATACAATAATTAAGAATAGTGGTTCCGTCAGTCATTCGTTGAATAACTTGATCGAGATTGATTCGTTCATTCATTAAATTCTTTAAAATCATTTCGATTCAATTCAATTCAGTGAATCGAATCGAAACGAATTCATTAATTCATTCGCTCATCTGTCGATTCATTTGTTCAATAGGAAATTATCATAAATTATTTTAAATCAATGCAACTCGTTTAAATCCGTTCGATCGTTCATTCATTCATTCATTCACTCATTCATTCATTCATTCATTCATTCACTCACTCACTCACTCATTCATTCATTCATTCATTCATTTATTCATTCGTTCATTCATTCATTCACTCATTCATTCATTCTTTCTTTCTTTTTTCTTTATCTATCCATCTACTCTTCCCTCACGGTGTGTAGAACTCAGAACTTCTCAGCTAATTCTTTAGTTTTGCAAAGTCATGCAGAACGCGCAACCAGCGTAAGAGAAGCCCCGAGGGAAATGGACATCGGTCAGTGGACAATGGGTGGAAGTTCATAGGACATTCTATTCATGCATGCTTCAAAGAAATATATTATACTTAATAACTGCTATGGGTACTTAAGCATGTTTCAGTGCACTCATGTGTACTTAACCAAGTGCACCTTTGCACCCAACTGTTCTAAACACATTTCAATCACGCTTCGCAAGAGCTTTAATATCCACTCGATGAAATGGTCGACTGCTGAGAGTCACCGATGCGTGAACAGGACGACATAAGTCGCACGACTGACCATCGGACACGGTCCGGTCTAAAGGCCTAAAGACTAAAGAGCCCAAAGGCCTAACGAGCCCAACAGGCCTGACCAACCCAAAGACCTGTCTCTTGAGTCTTGCGACGCCATTAAAGATAATACGCTGATGGAATTGATTGAGCGCATTTTAGTCGCCGCTCCACTGTTCGTTCTTCCTCTTCGCAATTGCTGTCATTGGCTTCTGCTTCATCGTCCACTGTACTGCGCTACATAAATGCTTTGTCTTCCCCAGAGGCAGCGCGCCTCGTTGGCATTATGTTCCGCCGAGTCGGTGCCCCGTAAGTGCACGGGCGCTCGGAGGATTGAATGAGGACGGGGGAGGGAGGGGCAGTGAGGCCTTTAAGCGGGGCCGACGCTCTATAGTCTATACCATAGGGAAGCGAAGACCTGGGCATCTACCGTGTGTGTTCGTGCCAAAGACAAGACCATGGACTTCTATTCGTTGATATATGGAATGGAAACGTGCGTTCAAGTCTTACTGACTACCGTTCACGATTTCCATCATATACTGACTAGAAATCGTTCAGGACATCGGTGTCATTATGGCGATCGATTTTATTATGGTGTGTTACAGTGCTTTAAGTACCCCTTACTCTTCCAGGCTGTGCTGGCCTAATAAGTGGCAGGACGGTGCGCAGATTGGACAATAAGTGCATGAACGGCGTCCAGCCAGACTTTAGGCCCAGGTATGTGAGCAATTAAATGTTCACTTGCTTAGTTCTCTGTCAACAACAGGCGTGTGTCTTCATTGGCCCTGCGCTATGGAAACAGTCCCCTCCACTAAAGCGCTTCTCCTTATTAACTGGTTTACAGTCCAAGCGCCTTGTTCAACACCTCTACTCCTACGCTCAGATGGGAAGGACCACGGAGGTTTGGAATTTCTCTGGATCTAAGATACGAAAGTCTATCAAGAGTGAGATTTTGCTCGTGAGCCTAAATCAAGCAAACCTGTATATTATAATCTACGGCAAAAGAGACAAACGCCGTCTCACCAGGTCGGTCTAATGAACCTTTCGTTTTGTACTCTGACACCTCAATTCAACAGTAGTACGCAACCTTCAGTTGCAACAATCCCAGAGTCTCCAACCTCCGTCTCCCACACTCAACATCAGACTCAACAATAATTACCGTATACCGGCGTTGGCGCGCCACGTCGCCGCACTAACAGCTCTTGCGTTGCGTTCAACTGCTATTGATCAGAAGTCCATCACGGACCGATGGCTCGGACAGACAGATAGACGCCGTGTACGCTGTTAATTACTGCCTGCACCGTTCGGATGTACGGCTGTGTATACAACAGCACTAGCAGCAGAGGACGCAACCAGACGCCGTGTTGAGTAGCCATCATTAAGCTTTCGACGACGTTTACTCAAGTAGAATATACGCACAAAGACGGCGGCTGCACGACTGGAGGAGCAAAAAGTCACAATAACTGGCCACGCTATAATTATTATTATTGGCTACATTAAAAGAAGAAAGTGTTTGGACTTATACGTTGGCGACAGTAATGGCGGTCAAGTGTAGGCAACGAGTCTAAATAAACAAGTCTTAGTTGTCGTCTGCGTACGCGGTTAGATCGTCTGCGCTCATTAGGAATGGCGTCGGCTACGACATCCGGGTTCTTTGATCAGATTTGAATGTGTGTATATATTATATATGCTGGCGCCATATAAGTTTTCAGTCGTCGTTGACAGCGGCGTACGTAGCTTTCCGGAAGGAATGTGGATAAATCCAGAATAGGTTCTGCTGAGGTAGTCGAACCTGCAGTCATTCCGTCAATGTTCATCCAGGTTTATACGACCTGGTCGATTGAAATCTCGAGTAGCTGTGACTTTGTTCTCTGCGTGTAAAGTAATTGTATACAAAGGCAGTGTAATATAACACAGCGCCACATAACTGTCGTGAAACGGAGATGAGAGCGTGACCGTGAAGCAGAAACTCGTGTTTATTGGTAAAATAATGCGACTTTGGAGTATGATAAATTCTGAATTCTGGACAGCAGGTTCCTGACTTTTGATGACGAAGCTATCGTAGGCCTATACATATACTGCAGCGTGAAACTAACTTCAAGTCGGAGCAGATTCGTGGCTATAATTTATTGGTCTCGGATTTGCTTGGGAGTTTTTTTACCTTATAATATGGACCGTTGGTGTTATATTAAGTGAAAGAGCAAAATGCGACCATCTGAAATGTCGAATATTATTCTCGTCTGTGTGTTGTTGTTCTTCGAGTTGATGGTCGGCCAAACTAGTGGGTCAACTGGGAAAGGTAAGCGAATACATATTATATTAGGCCCAGTGCTAAAAGTGTGGAAAAATAAGTGCCTGGACGACCCTTACCTTTCCAGTCTGTGCTGGCGAATAAGTGGCAGGACGGCGTTCAGATTTTGAAATAAGTGCATGGACGCCGTCCATGACCGTCCAGCCACACTTTAAGCCCTGATTAGGCCTATATATTGCACAGTTGCACACTTAATTATCCATAATTATGTTTTTATCTTAAACACCAATCTCCAATTATCTAGGCTAAAATAGAATGATACTCTATATAGACATAACCTAATTATACTATATTTAGCGTATACGCAGACGTTAGCCGGAATTAAGAGAAGTATACTGCAGTGATTTAATAATTGGTTGACCCAATTTTTATGGACGCAAAGATCGGTCAACACAATCAACTGCACGTATAATAATAGCGGAACGCAGAGTTCCCAACTACAGGGTTGGGGTTGGGGTTGGGGGGGATAAACTCTTTCAGATATCTTGAATTTAGTGTAGTGATTAGACCGCTAGACTGTTACCCGAGGTGTCAGTATAGCTCAAATACCCGTCAGGGCAGAAATGTGGTTCGAGACTTCTGCCCCATCTGCATGCACCCTTACTAACTCGGCTATATATATATAAAGGGAGCACTGAATGACCGTGTATACATGCAGTGTCCGTGTGAAGATAAGACGGTGAGGAAGAGAACTGGTTACCCGCCACCCCTATATGCTGAGGCTAAGAAAATGAAGTCGCTAGCACTTCATAGCCATCGCTGTCGTCTCAATCTTGTGATTGGAGCGCCTCTGAATCTCTTATCGGCGTCTTATAAAAATATTCAATTACAAAATATATTTGTATACTGAGCAGATCTGCTCAGGACCGCTGACTTTGGAAGAGAACGATAAAGTGTGCCTTGGACACCTACGAGTTGTTAACCCATGGATGATGATGATGATGATGATGACATACCTCGTATATACAGTGTGTTATGATGAAAACTGGGTCAAATGCAGTTCCTGCAAATGGAAAAGAGAGATATAGGCCTAATGATATTTCCAAGTCCTTATAAAATTATAAGTTATTGGTTTCGTGTAAAATGCATTCGGTATTGACGGAAAGCGTCCTGGTGCTCATCCTCTGGTCAAGTCTGCAGCTGGCTTTGGTCTTCTCTGGGAACTGTGCCACACATACATGTAAAGTCCTTCGCTAACTTACTATATCATAGATTTATCCACGGACGTCTAGAAGTTTATGATTTATCTCTCATCGTCTGGTCAAGTCTTCTGTGGGAAATATGCCACTCACAATTTCCGTCACTGGTCTACTAACACTAATTTATCTTTCATCGTCTGGTCAAGTATTTATCCGACGTCCGCACTGTTCAGGCATTTCCTGGAAACATGGTTCACTGCTGGACAGCCATGCATGGACAGGTCTTGAACCCAAGACCTTCGTCTTAACATCCTGTAACAACTGCGTCAGACGTCGGTCACAGCAGATGCTGACAGTCGTCCTAGCCCCCTCCCAGTAGCAGCAGGTGATGAGCGACCTACCAACAGGGATCAGCCCCTCTGCCCCCACCCATAGACCCATAGATCCCCACCCATAGACCCATAGATCCCCACCCATAGACCCATAGATCCCCACCCATAGACCCATAGATCCCCACCCATAGACCCATAGATCCCCACCCATAGACCCGTTTCTTGGTGAAACCCTAACCACACAGACACTGTACGAAGGGATAGAGTTCGGTTGCCATCATGGTTGGCGGTTGAGCCGAAAATAAACAGCTGGACTAACACGGTTGGGTTTGATGTTTCCGCCGTCAGTGGTGCTGGGTTTCCTGCACCTGGTCGTGTATTATTCATTCCAACGCCGGTTATACCTATTCAGAAGAGCCTGCATGTGCTTCACTGTCAAAACACACGAGACAGATGACTCTTTCAAGAAGTTATGGACCTATACACCTCCAATTTTAGCGCACTGTCTAACACGCTCCCTTGCCTATCAGAGAGGTGTATTCCCGTCAGTGGAACAGCTGGTTTTATGCCCGCCGCGCGGTGTCTGAGGTTCCCAGGGCTTCCCCCGAAATGTTGGACTTCAGACGAACGCTGTTAATTCGAAGGCGTGTCGGAAACCACACATAGATCTATACTCCACTCCGCAGCGCTGTGCATTTGAATCATGCACTGCTAATAATCGTGACCGCTATAGATACATTGTGCCACTGCGGTTTGGAGCATTGGGATGGGGTTGCCGTGTGGTTAGTGCATCGGAATTTCATGTGCACTCGGGTTCGAAACTGACTCTCTCTCTCGTGTATACAATCAACTGGTATCAATTTGTAGATCCGTGCAAAACGTTGAGGATCAAAAAGCTACATTGTATCGAGACTACGAGTGCCTCTTTCTAACACTCATTCACCAGTGCATTGAGAGCTATAATGTATAACATGTGCCACACTCAAAAGGTGCTACATTAAGTGTCCGTATGGTTTACACACTTGTGGAATGTTTGTCGTCGGTTCTTCGTTGCCATTCTGCAAAGACCTCAATGCTTAATCATCTGCAACATGTGTCTGAACATTTTTATAGCGCCATTCGAGAACCTCTCGAAGGCGGTTGATGAAGTAATATCAATTTTGATATTTTATGTACACAGCTGCATAGCTGCAATCGAATACAGGTCAAACAAGTGTACTTCTTATATACTATCTTTCGTTTCTTGGTCAAACAGTCTTCATCAATCAATCAATCAATCAATCAGTCAGTCAGTCAATCAGTCAATCAATCAGCCGTTTATTGACTCACCAACAACAGAAATCTCAGGTAAACTTAGAAACGAAACAAAAACAGAAAGTTCGAGAATAATCTGCAGATGTCGTCAAAAGGACAACCCATCACAACCGTAAAGGAGCAGATAATCCGCAAATGCAGAGCTGTCCCTTTTTCATTCATGTATATATAGTTACAGGTGGCTAAACAATTTTGTTTACTATGATCAATGTGATTATAATCATATACATAAGACTTAGAGGCCTACCTAACTATATATCATCGCCTTGCAACAGTCCGCATGCTTTCGTATATATAGAGACTTCTATATTATATATCATATATACATGTATATTGTATAATATATTTATACGACCAACGGAAGCCCAACGAAACGGGTGATTGGGTTTATAGTTGCACACTAAATAATGATGCCAGCATACATGTATATCAGTGTGTGGCATAACCGTAGAAGCGACGTTTGCAGTATATTTGTAGTCGTTGATATTGTGATTAATTATTTTGTTTGGTGCTACATGTAGTGTATACTAAGAGCTTCGTCTGAACACCGAACAGTGAACACCGAACAGGTGGTCATTAGATTCGGATCGATTGTCCAGATTATATTGATCGCAGTTAGTCTGGCGAAAGCACAGCAGCAGCAGCAGCAGCAGCAGCAGCAGCAGCAGCAGCAGCAGCAGCAGCAGCAGCAGCAGCAGCAGGTCAACGCAGGGCAGTCACGCCATTACACGATCACATCTAATGGACGGACGGACGGATTGACGGACGGACGGACCAACGGATTGGCAGACGAATTGACGGGCGGACGGACGGATTAACGGACGGATGAACGGACGGATGGATGGGTGGACGGACGGACGGACGGATGAACGGATGAACGGATGAACGGATTGACGGACGGACGGACGGACGGACGGACGGACGGACGGATGAACGGACGGACGGATGAACGGACGGACGGATGGGTGGACGGACGGATGAACGGATGAACGGATTGACGGACGGACGGACGGACGGACGGACGGACGGACGGATGAACGGACGGACGGATGAACGGACGGACGGACGGGTGGACGGACGGACGGATTGACTGACGGACGGACGGATGGATGGACGGGTGGACAGACGGATGAACGGAAGGACGAACGGACTGACTTAGGACGGATTGACGGGCGGACGGACGCAATGACTGACGGATGGACGGATTGACGGCGGACAGACGGACGGACGGACTGATAGAGGGACCGACGCCCTCTGATGGGCCCACAAACAGATAGACAGTGACACTAAAAGATACACGGACATACAAACAGACACACGGACACATGTAGTCAGAGAGACAGAATCGCGGACGTTCTGATCTAGGCTTATAGATTAGAAGCGGTCGCAGACAAAGAACGGATGGGAAGTGGAAGGAAGTCCAGACGGAGACAATGAGTCAGAACGAGACAATTGCATTCAATGAAGACCACAGCGCAATAAAGAACGTACCTACACCTTGTTTCCTTCCCTCCCTTCCCTCCACTTCTTTCCACCCCTTCTGCCTCCACCTTGTTCCCTCATATTCCTTCAACTCTGTTTCCTTCACTTAGCCATCTCCGCTCTGTTCACACCGCCCTATTCCATACACGCCACTATTCCCTCCAATCCAAGGTTCTTTGTGGACTGATCTTGCCTCCAATCTACTCCCTTCTTCCAATTCCCCTCCGCCCTGTTCCCCCCGCTCTGTTCCCTCCACCCGTTTCCCTCCACCCTACTCCCTCCACACTCCACTGGACAAAATAGCGACCGCTCTGCCGTAGTCTGACCCAGCCATGCGTGCAGAACACGTCAATGCCCCATTACGTCTTGCATTGTCCTGGCTCCCGCAGGCGCGTAGCTGGTCAGTCACGCTGGGGTCATTCCGGTCTAGGGTGGACCAAAATAAGTGAAGCTATGGAAGGTTAAAACACGAAACCATCTGACACACAAGCATTGGAAAAGTATGCGACTTGGACGCTCACGAGAACTTGTGTGTTGAACGATTTTTGTGATTTTATTTTGATTTTAATAAATTTATTTAGTTCACGTGAAAGAATTCGATTCATTTAAATTCGGATGTTAATTAGACTTTATAAGTCACAATAAGTTGCTGATTGTTAAAAATGCAAGCAGGCCTATGAAGTGATAACTGTGCTGTATACGAGTATGGTATCGTACTGTAATGTATTTTATTGCAAAAGGTTCTTTGGCGCTTTTGCACTGAAGTGTCTGCTACTCTATTGGAATGCGTTTATTTTACTGTATTGAGCTGCAAATGGATTTCGCCTTATAGTGAAATGCACTTAATTATTCTTTCCTTCATTGCATTTAATTTGTTTGCATTGTATTGCATTGCATTGCGCTGCGCAGGCTGCAGTGGCAATGGCATTGTATGTCTTATATTGCAATATTGTATTGTATGAGTAGCAGTTGTAGTTAATAGGCTAATTGAGCTTTAGGTGCCTGTAGCCTATTGATCGTTTCATCCAATTGCCCAGTCTCTGTTTGAAAGTGCTCAAGTTTAGTGCAGATGTTGGCCTACTTTTCCAGTGATATATAACCCTGTTCCAATTATACATTGTTTCCAGTAATGCCTTAGTATTGTATTCATTGCTCTGTTGATTCATCTGTTAAATACTCGAAGACCTATTATGGTATCTAATACAATAATAGGTATTAGATACCATAATAGAGATCTACATAACATGGTATCTAATACCGTGTCATGTAGATCTCTCTTCCATGACTGACGAACGGATTCCACTTACTTGTTTATTTATTTTACTGTATTGAGTTGCAAATGGATTTCGCCTTATAAATAGTTAAATGCACTGAATGGTTCTTTCCTTCGTTGCATTTAATGTACTTGCATTGCCTTGCATTGCGCTGCGCAAGCTACAGTTGCAATGGTATTACATTACATTACCTTACATTACATAAGACATGTCGGAGTCAAAATCGGGTTGAAATGGCGCCGCTCTATGCATCTCCAAATCTGTCGAGTTTCTGTAACTTGCACAAAATTTATATCTACGGACCAATGGCGGCGCTACCATAATATATGTCACGACAAGTCATTTGACATATTTTACTCCCGAACTGCCTCATGATCTGCCAAAAAGTCGTTGGAATTTTCAATATCCTCCTTACATTCAATTTTTTTGACCTGCCGAATTACGCCCATGGCACTGGCGCGACCCCCTGCTGAAAGTGTAGAGCTGCTAAAAGTTAGTGAACTTCGGCTGTAAGTGAAGTGGCCTACAAACGGTCAAATGTCAATTATCCATCTAAATTCACTTAAAGCCCAAGGTCTGAAATCTTTGGTTTCTCCGTAAACCAGACACGTGACGCATTCAGTAACGCCTCCTATATAGACGTGCTTGTCAATCAGCCTGTGCCTCAGTTTGCCTGCAGACTATAGTGCCCCTGCAGGGATCATTCCACTCCCTAAACATGCCGAGCTGACGGGTTCCTCCAAGGTTATTTATATGCAAATTAGCCAAACCTTGTTTGCCTTCAAGATCCACTCACCTGTGTCTTTAGGCCTACCTCAGCCTAGGTCGTTCCTTTGTTTATACATAACACATGTAAATAATCCCTCCTAATGGGTCAGAGGTGTTTATATTTGGGCATCTCAATTGGCCAGCTATAGGCCTACATATAATAGTTCCTTGCTTGGTAACATATCGTGTCTGGCATGAATATGCATCTCAATAGGTAAAAGTTGTTTGTTTTATAATCAACAATGTCCAAGCCTTGCAAATATACAGCTTTGCACCCCTACTCCACCAATCAATCCAGTGGTCATTGCAATGAAGGTGCACATATTATGCCTAGAACAGAACCTCGAGTTTGTCTTTGTTGGAATCATGCAAAAGTACGAACTAGGCCTAACAACGACAGTGAGCAAGAGGAGGCCACAGTGAGCAAGAGGAGGCCATAAGGGCCTTTTTTGCTCACAACAATAGGCCTAATCACTGAAATTTTTAACAAATTGGTAAATATTCAGAAAGCAATATATAGGCTATAGTTATATACATACAGATATATATTTATATGTTTGGATGTATTCTAAAGTTGGGCCATAGCTATAGCTACTGCGTGCAGAAGATATTTGCTCATTCTTTAATTTCTATAGCGCCTTTATATTTCTATAGTAGGACAACCGAAGAATTCAATAGCAAATGCACAGAGGTCAAGATTAGCAAGTTGCTATCTGTTGGGTAGCATTATAAATATATTCGTATATATATATACAGGGTGGGCCAGCATAAATGTCCCGACTTTGCACGCGTATAACTTCGCCAATTTTTAACATTTATTTATACTTAATGCATCAAATTAAAGGTATTTCACTCTAGTATTATCTCTAAAAAGGTCGAACTGATACTAGTCTCGGTTTTAATTATATGCCCGGAACAGCGCTAGCTACCATATTTTGCTGTCATTTGTGACGCAACCTGGCGCCGTTGACAGACGATGATCGCGTTTCGATCTTAATTTTACGAACTGATAAGGGATTTAATTCGTTTGAAATGATTAACGAATATTCTAACAGAGGATGGATTAAAAAATACCTTGTATTATCTGCTACGGAAAATTGATAAAACAGAACTTTCTACTCGCAAACCATGGGAATCGGAGCGCACGGCGCTCAAATCCGCTAACATTGCTCGTGTGTCCGCGTACATTTGCAGTCAAGACAATGACCAGGGCAGGCCCTGCATGCAAATTTCAGCGCAGAACAGGCAGTCTTAGAAGCACTGAATAGTGTATTGGAAAAGATAATAGACCTAACGTTAAAGTAATTTGTCGACGAGAAGTCCCGCGAACTCTCCAGCTCTTACGCAAAGAAACGGCTGGCAGCGTGCATGCGTCTGAAGCAGCGCATGGCAGTGCACGGCTGTTGGCAAAATTGAAAGGACGTGGTTTTCCGATTAGAAGATATTCATGGTAGGGACTCTACAAACACCCAAAATGATCGTGTCTACGCGCGTTTTAGCAAAAAACGATAGAATTTCCCGAGGAAACGGCGTCATAATGCGTCAGTAATGACAAAAAATGGTAGCTAGGGCTGTTCCAAGTATATAATTAAAACCTAAACTAGCATGAGTTCGACCTTTTTAGAGCTAATACTAACGTGAAATACCTTTAATTTGATGCATTAAGTATAAATAAATGTTAAAAATTGGCGAAGTTATACGCGTGCAAAGTCGGGACATTTATGCTGGCCCACCCTGTATATATATATAATTCTTAGCTGAATGGCGCGTAATAAAATATTTCGTCACGTCTGCAATCGGTGTACGCAGAGAATAATTCTCTCCCTAAACCGATTGCAGGCGTGACTAATTCATACATTTCGAGAATTTATATAGCGCTCTTCAAGAAACCTGCTTGGAAGTGCTCCCAGCTTAGGCACAGATAAAAAAAAGTAGGCATTGAGCGACTTGTAAAAGGCAGGCGAGCATAGCCTGTGCATCAAATGCTAGGCTAATGGGAGGTCATTCCAGATGCGGACCAATAGTCGATAAGGCTCGACGCTGTCTCACAGAAGTACGAGTTCGCGGAACCAAAAGCTCCCCCGTTGAAGAGCTCGACAGGCTGTGCGGTCGGATGCCTTGCCTTGCCTTCAACCATCCTCGACACGAGGGTTGGTCGCATTTTGGACAGTTCTTCTCCATCCTCTCCTGTCTTCGGTTGCTCTCAACAATTGCTCTGTTGATAATCCCGTCCATTCCGGATACAGGTCGGATACAGGCCAACAAAGATCAGACAAGCATGACAGAGCGAAAACAAGAAGGCACCGCCAAACAAGTGCAACAACTCGTAGAAGACGCGCTGTGAAACAGGGAGCCAGTGAAGAACGTCACGCATTTATGCAGAGACAGAGGCATATTTAGTAATGCGGCCAATGAGGCGAACAGCCGAACGAAGAACTCGTTCAAGGCGCCCAGTTAGTTCAAGTTGAAGTGGCAGACCCACGAGTAACGAACTGCAGTGATCAATTCTACTATTGTGACAAAAACATACATGGACCCGAACGGTCGAGGCGGATCTCAGACCTCTGAACTTTGGGCTGAGCACTGCATGGAGACGAGCGCAGGACAGAGTCTTGTGGCAAAGAACGTTGAAACGGCTATAGGCTCCAGAGAGGGGCACGCCAATGATGATGATGATGATGACAAAGGCATGCAGAAGAGCCACAGTAATAAATTATGGCGTCATGAGAAAGTGAACTTGAGACAACTCGGAATAGACGAAGCTGGTAGTTGTAACTACGAGTGACCAAATTGATATGCTGTGAGAAATTGACCCAAAGTGACTCCGACGTTTCGTACTGTGCGAGAGAACGAGATATACTCTGAGATATATGAACTTATTTTATGAAGTCGCTGCTTTGGCAGGTGCAGGTCAATGGACGCCTATTGTCTGCGAGCGAGTATACAGAACCTAATAAAGTCAATTAGCGTCTGCTTCAAGTTTGGTTGACAGGTATCAATAGGTCGTACTTTGGTACGTACATGGTTCCAACAAAGACAAACTCGAGGTTCTGTTCTAGGCATAATATGTGCACCTTCATTGCAATGACCACTGGATTGATTGGTGGAGTAGGGGTGCAAAGCTGTATATTTGCAAGGTTTGGACATTGTTGATTATAAAACAAACAACTTTTACCTATTGAGATGCATATTCATGCCAGACACGATATGTTACCAAGCAAGGAACTATTATATGTAGGCCTATAGCTGGCCAATTGAGATGCCCAAATATAAACACCTCTGACCCATTAGGAGGGACGACGTATAATGATTATTTACATGTGTTATGTATAAACAAAGGAACGACCTAGGCTGAGGTAGGCCTAAAGACACAGGTGAGTGGATCTTGAAGGCAAACAAGGTTTGGCTAATTTGCATATAAATAACCTTGGAGGAACCCGTCAGCTCGGCATGTTTAGGGAGTGGAATGATCCCTGCAGGGGCACTAGTCTGCAGGCAAACTGAGGCACAGGCTGATTGACAAGCACGTCTATATAGGAGGCGTTACTGAATGCGTCACGTGTCTGGTTTACGGAGAAACCAAAGATTTCAGACCTTGCACATATCTTTGTATTTTTCGTATCATATTGTACACAACGCAATATTGTCGTTGTCTTTGTCGTTTTATTAATTAATGACAGGCAATGCATAGTGTATAATATATAGACAATCGTTATTCATGTCTCCTCGCATCTTAAGGAACCATGGCGTCTCCATGGCAACGGTTGCGCATGACAACGCCATGCATTTAGCGTTTGATCGAATGCTGGGCTTCGAGCTGTAGCGAAATGTAGGTCCATCATCAAGTTTCGGACCACTGACCACACGGGCTATAGACTGACCACTACCCGGCTCCGGGTAATTGGATGCCAGAGTGTACCAATCTCGCTGAGTGGCGAAGGAGATAATGATGCGGCAGTGATGAGTTGTGAAGTGAGAATTAAGCGACCGGGTTGTATACGTTCAGCAGGGGATACAGTGCTTAGGTCTGTACTCTGCTGAGCCATGGATGTTAGATGCCGATATAGTCCAAGGGAAATTGGTGGCCAGACGAAATTGCCAATCAAAGCCTACAGAGCAGTCGCTGTGGATTCACAATGTTCTACAACGTTGTCTCTATGATTATTTCTATTCACTTTAGTCGCAGAACTTAGTGGGTACTGACCTACTTACTTACTATATTGTTCGCTATTGAAAATCTTCCATTCTTACCAATTGACTGGACAGAAACCAGTTCATCTATTACAGTGGTTCCCAAAGTGGTGGTCCGCGGACCGGCGCCGGTCCGCGGAGGTATGATCGCCGGTCCGCGGAGAAGGATCAAAAATAAACAAAGTAAATTGTAATTATTAGTTATTTTCTTGAAATTTGAAATAGTCAAATCATTCAAATTGCTGTCCAAAATTTATTCAAATTTGTCTTTCTATTCAAAAATTTTAAAAGAAACCAATGCGCCTTAATTTAACTTGCCAGATGGCGAATTCAAACAATTAAAATTTTGATGACTGCAGTCAGTTTCGAGCTTAGGCCTATTATATTTATGTTGATCTATGGTGAGCAATAACCGTGTAAAAACCGGATGCAGAATAAAAAAACCTTCTAACGTAGTATAAAACTTTTAGTTTAAAAAACACAAATGTCTTTGAAAAAAATGAGCAAACGTTAGCAAAAAACAAATCTGGACAGGTTTTTTAATAGTAAAAAACAGCAAATGAGCGTGATTGCTCAGTAATACAGAGCGAAGATTAAGCTTATAATGATTCAGCAGAGGCCTTCTTGTTCCAAGGTGAAAGATGACCAATTTAAGCGAAAATACTCATAATAGGCCTATATCTTAAACAAATAGGGCTTTAACGATATGTAAATGTAGGCTAATTGTAAATAGCCTTATATTTTAGTCTTTTTATAATTAATTTAGGGCGCTTTTGTTTGCCATCGCCATTTTGGCCTAAGTTAGCGGTCCGCGAGCTTCACCAAAAATTATTGCCGGTCCGCGGCCTGCTGAAGTTTGGGAACCACTGATCTATTAGATAATAATTAATTAGTTGATAGGTAGGTTTGACTGCATGCGCACTGTTTGATACAAATGGTATCAGACAATTGTGCTCATAAAACAGACACAGTCTGGCTCTACTCTGGACACATTCAAAGACTATGGACCTATGGTACCTGATCTAATGAGAGACGGTTCCAAAGGGACGGTCTAATACATGAGATGGGTCGAATTTGATATGCCGCAGTGCGGTACCTTCATATCCCCATGGGCTGAAGAGAGCACCGCGATCTAATGCGTCTATGACTATAATAAGTGGAATCTGATCAGATCAGTTGGTCATCACTCGACCGAAGCACTGATGTTTATTTGAGTATAGGAATTCAATGGAAATAGTCCGGCATTTTTCTTTTGAGTTACAGGTCGACAACTTCAAGCGAATGTTACATATATCGCATGCAACGGGATTCAAGCTTTGATGCAGCGAGTCAAGGTTATAATGCATCAAAGATTGGGTCTTGGCTGGGCCTGTGGTTTTGCTGGGTCTGGGCTGAGCCTTGACTGGAACTGACCTGTGGCTTTGCTGGACTTGACTTTGACTGGGGAGGGGCATGGAGTGGTGCTGCTTATTAGTAAAGAAATCTTGAAGACGTGTTATATTAGGATAAATGTTTTGAATCTTTTCTTATCCAAAAGCACTTTCGTGAGCTCCCTGATCATGACGCATTAGATCGAATTCCGTTGCATCATAATCGATGATCTTGGAAATGAATCGTAGTTGAAACATCTTAATATACATCGGAGAAGACAAAACATAATTATACGGTAATTTAGTCGGTAGGTAAACAAGTCAAAAGAATTTATATTAGGCCATTATAATAATTTACGGAATGAATGAATGCACGAGTGAATGAATGAATTGAATTAAAACATAATAATTTTCATGTGTATCATGACGTCATTGTGATGATGTTGCAGCGGTTCTTGAATATCGTCTCCAGAACATCTCGACGTACGTGGCCTTCAGCGGTGACCTTGACGTCAAGTACACCCTTCCAGGTGACGCATTGACGACCTCCTTCATCCGTCTCACGTCCCTCCTCCCGACCCCGAAGGTCATCACCAGCGTCACTCTCCCACCGGGCAGGAACGGCGAACTGACCATCACCTGCGGAGTCATTGACCACGCTGGTCAAGTCCAGTTCCACCTTCTGGACTCTGCCAATCGGACCCTGGCCGAGACGCATCCACTGGCGGTCAGCTGGCCGAAGGTGACCCTGTCCCTCCCGGTCACTCACACGGCCCTCAGCGACGAGGTCGTCATGGGCATCGTCGCTAAAGGAGTGACCTGCGATTCGATCCACCCACTCAACCAGTACTACATCGAAGTCGTCTACTATGGTCGCAACGACACGAAGGACTCGGTTCGGGTGGTCGAACCACGTCAGACGATACACGAGGCGCCGTTCCCGCGGCTCTTCGACGCCGAAACGACCCTCAACTGCGCCATGTTCGACCAGGAGGGCGTCTACCAGGCGTTCCTAAGGGCCGGCGCCAACCCGAGCATACCCGTCGCCACCAGCAACGAGATGCACGTGCGATGGAGCCCCGTCTACCGCCTGTCGACTGAGGTGGGGTCCATCTTACCATGCACGAAAAGCATCGTCGTCCGCTACGTTCAGCCGAGATGCTCTGGTATGGATGATAAGATCCGTCTGTACCAGCAGCTGAGGCGACCTGGGAGCAGCGTGGCATCCCCCGTCGACCAGCGATACATCACGGAGAGACGGGCGCAGGCGAGCGCCAACGCCGTGTCCTTCGAGTGCATATTCTTCAGCGAAAATGCCGTCGGGTACTGCTTCCAGTACATCAGCACGGCCAACAGTGGAGCCGTCAGTGAACAGAGGACCGTCTGTGTACCGACCACCAACTCGTCCGGTAAAATATTCCTATATTTGCATGTATGAACATTTGTTATAGCGCCCCTTCAAATCTACTCAGAGGCGCTCCTGACTAGAGCGGGGACACTGAATCGGAGTTTCAAGCCGAATTGCATGAGCAATTGCGAGTGAAGGACTTGCCCAGGATCCTTATAAACGCGGTGACTTCAGGTGGATTCGAACCCGCAACCTTCCGGCTACAAGTCACCGAAAATGCCCCTGCACCACCGCGCCCCGCAGTGTGTCATAAGTGGAGACTATCTGCACGTTAATTGGGCGTGGGTGCGTGCCCGCTTATAGGGGAAAGCAGGGCACTTCCCCCTCTGGACAACTGACGGCGATCTTTTAAACTAATTTTTGTTTTTGAGCAAATTTCTTTCCAATAAAGCACATATGATACTAATGATCCTCAACGCGAAACTGCGAAATTTACATTTATCAACTTCCATGAAGAATACAATCAACATTATGCTCTCAATTTTCAGCTTTGCATTCTTCAAGCTCTTGCTAAGAAAACTTTAGCAGTGGCCATTGTGCTTTGCACCCGCCTACAAAAATCATCTGTGAGCGCCCAGGACATCTGGCTGTTGAAAGACGTACAATAAGAATCTACAACTATAGGCTAATTATAGGCCTAAAGATGAAAATGTAACTATATTATTTTGTAGTTAAAAATCTCATGATCCATGCATGCGACAGATTGTTCCCAAACTTTACAAAAATACTTTTTAGGATCCGAGAACAAACATAGGGGGTTCGCGATCCAAAAACCTTACCTTTTTGAAACATTTAAGTTTCTATCCGAAAGCTAACGCAGTATTTGAGATTGGTCGCCGCAACTTTTCAAAGAACCCATAGATTTATGACGTCATCACTTCTTGACCTCACATTTCGCCGATGGCCGATCTTATAGCGCGCGTTTTCGCAGAATTATATTAAAAGTACTAATAATAAAATTATGAAAGGTTGATCGCAAGTTTGGACAAGATAATGACAGTGGATACCGGTAATTAATATATCATTCCGTGTCGTCGTATACTTAGGCCATCTGGACATTATTTAGGGCGGACGGGTTTAGGCAAAAGAATCAAAATTCACCGGCAAATCCCGGACGGACCGAAGGGGTGGCGAACCCGCTCCGCAAGGGCGGGTGGGATATGGGTTGGGACGGAAAACCTTGGTTGGCGAACCCGCCCGCAGAGGCTGGTGCACGGGAGCTGGGTTGAAGCGAAAAACCTACATTTCACGGACAATACCGGGCACCCCAGGGTGCGACCGGGTTGTGACCGATGGATGAAGGCGGGATGAGAAAGGCGGAGCGGGAGCGGGTCAGGCGTGGCTGGGGACTAAAAACCAAAATTTTCCGGGCAGCTCCGTGTAATTCAGCTATAGTCTCTTATAAACCATAAACACGTCTTTCTCTTTGAACAGGCACAAACAAAGACAACTAACTCTCCAAACTGCTTCACTCACCAAAGGAAAATAGATCCCTATTTCTAAGCACTGAGCTCTTGGACTCAACGGAACCACATGAACTGGCAGACGCCTCTCTAACACATATCGATCCGATCCAACTCCAGTCTCCTTCCCGTTGGTTCACCTCCTCAGTCTAGCAAATCAGCTCTGGAATAAACGTCACTTCTTCCACTGGAGAATCGTCTCTTCCATGCACATGCTGCACGGTTTCCTCCTCTCCTTTCGACCATCCAGTTGCTCAAGACTTCTTTTCCGCCTGGAATATAACCTGGTCGGGAGCATGCAGGAGGGTGCTATATAAATTCCGATTGTGTGATTGATTGATTGATTGATTGATTAATAAATATAGGCGCCAAACAGCTCTACATGTACAGCTTAAGTGTAGTCTATACATGCAGGTGAAGGTGACCCGTCAAAATAGCTCGGTCAAAACAGCCCCGTCAAAACAGCCCCGTCATAATAGCCCACCGACAAAACAGCCCCGTCATAATCGCCCACCGACACAACAGCCCCGAAAAAAGTAGTTCCCGACAAAATAGCCCCGTCGAAATAGCTCCGTCAAAACAGCCCGGGTAAACAGTTCCGTGAAAATAGTCCAGTCAAAGACGCCACCGACAACTCAGTTCCAGAACTTCTATTTCAGATATATAAAAACATTCATCCAGCTTCCATTTCTTGAGCGTTTTATCATTCAGTCAGCTTATATAATAGGCTATGTAAAATACCTTGATCCTGCTTCGATTTCTCAAGCGTTTTATCATTCATCCAGCTTCTATTTCAGATCTATAAAAACATTAATCCAGCTTCTATTTAAGATCTATAAAACCTTCATCCAGCTTCCATTTCTCAAGCGCTTTATCATTCATCCAGCTTCTATTTAAGATATAAAATACATTGATCTCGCTTCGATTTATCAAGCGCTTTATCATTCATCCAGCTTCTTTTTAAGATATAAAATACCTCTATCCCACTTTGATTTCTCAAGCATTTTATCATCCATCCAGCTTGTGATTTTTTGTCGCCGGGCATTTCGAACCAAACAAACTCTAATGCGAAATATAAGTAACCGCCATAATAAGAATCCTTTGAAGTGCAATCAACGTCACAAAGAATGAAACATATACCTGGATGAGTGATAAAACGCTTAAGAAATGGAAGCGGGATGGTTTTATAGATCTTAAGCAGAAGCCGGATTAATGCTTTCATAGATCCGAAATAAAGGCTGGATGAGTGATAAAACGCTCGAGAAATCGAAGCGGGATCAAGGTATTTTATATCCTAAATAGAAGCTGGATGAATGATAAACGCTTAAGAAATGGAAGCTGGATGAATGGATCAAGGTATTTTACATCTTAAATAGAAGCTGGATGAATGATAAACGCTTAAGAAATGGAAGCTGGATGAAGGTTTTATATATCTGAAGTAGAAGCTGGATGAGTGATAAAACGCTTAAGAAATGGAAGCGGGATGAAGGTTTTATGGATCTTAAATAGAAGCTGGATTAATGCTTTTATAGATCTGAAATAGAGGTTGGATGAGTGATAAAACGATCGAGAAATCGAAGCGGTGTCAAGGTATTTTTATATCTTAAATAGATGCTGGATGAATGATAAACGCTTAAGAAATGGAAGCTGGATGAAAGTTTTATATATATCTAAAATAGAAACTGGACGAGTGATAAAACGCTTAAGAAATGGAAGTGGGATCAAGGTTTGTATATATGAAATAGAAGCTGGATGAGTCATATAACGCTTAAGAAATGGAAGCGGGATAAAGGCATTTATATCTTAAATAGAAGCTGGATGGATGATAAAACGCTTGAGAAATCGAGGCTGGATGAAGGTTTTGTCGATCCTAAATAGAGGCTGGATTGACGAAAAGGCTTAAATCCGACTTCTATTAATAGTTCTATTTACCAACGCGAACATTTCCGGAAGCCATCTTAAACTTTACAAGCATTATTTTCATCAATTCGGCTTCTTTTAAAAAGACGTGAATTTCGTCGGTCTTTTTTTAACGAAAATCGTGTTCTTCCGCGACTTTGCCGGTCCCCGACAAAATAGCCCCGGGCTGTTCTGACGGGGTTATTTTGACGGGGCTATTGTGTCGTTGGGCGATTTTGACGGGGCTATTTTGTCATTGGGCGATAATGACGGGGCTGTTTTGACGGGGCTATTTTGACCGGGCTATTATGACGGGGTGCCGCAGGTGAATCTTGATTTCTTAAAGCATGCAACTCACTGGAATGCGAATGTCTTTTCACTGTGTTGACTTCTTCACTCTTACAAGGATGGGTTTGTGAAAGCATCTCATACATCCGTTCTCAGCCTCTGAACGCTTAACACGGACAGACTCTTAATACATGCAGCCATTTGCGTCTGACTATTATTATAGGCGTATACATTTACATTTGTACAAGCATGCCTATAATATTGACTCGTTATTCCTGATGTTCGCCAGATATTATGTGGATTAATATAAACAGATAAATATATTTAGGCCTATACTCATGCACATAAACACACGCACAGACATATATACACACACATGCATATACAATATATACAATATATGCACATACACACACACACACACACACACACACACACACATATGCCATGTCATACATACCTGCATACATATACATAGACATATATACATGTTTATAAATGCATGGCTCTTAATGCAGGTACTTCACAATGTTCTCGCCTTATTGTACATAGTTGCAAGCAGACGCAGCTCTGACACCTGAGCGATGCATTTATTGATTAGCAGAATCGTCTGCTTCATGCGTTCGTTGCTTGCACGGCTTATGCAAGAACAGAGGAGCTGCTGCGCTGGTGGCAGTGATACGCAATGGGTGGAGGAAGGGTAAAGGAAGGAGGAGGAGGAAAGGTAAAGGAAGGAGGAGGAGGGAGAAGAGGGAAGGCGGAGGAGGAGGAGGAGTCGCTGGAAATAGCCAATAGTGGCAATAATGCTATGGCTACATACATTGCATATATATATATACGTATACTATATACATAGACTATATATTATAGATAATATAGATATACTACATATACTATAGTCTATATAATATATACTATATATATGCTATATACACTATATACTATATATACTATATATATACTATATATATTATATATACTATATATTATACTATATATATTAGGCCGATTCACCAATGTTAGGGAAAAAAATTATTTTTCATTTCATATTGGGCTAGACCCTGGTTTGGTGCCGTTTGGGATCAGGAACATTAGTGCAAAATTATATTCATATACAATGAGTTTTAGTGACACCTCAAGACATGCAAAGTTTTGTAAAATGACGAAAAAACGGCATTTTTACCGACAAATAACATTTAATGTTAATTTTTATTTGAACTGGTCAAAATATCTGAGTGAGATAGTGCATAGGTCATGTCACACTACTATTCAGTGTTCACAGTAATGTAGGTAAAGATTAGAATGTGTCTTGTCAGCTCTGTGCTTTTTCTTAAGTGAAGTCGTCATGAGACGTCGATCATATTCGGCTATCTGAAACACAAGCTGCCGCTTAGCACAATTGAAGTCCGTTGCAACTAAACAGCATGTTCCACAGAGTCATTGATGACTTTTATGCTTGCCCCCTTATGCTTGGCATCAACATAGGCAGGCTGGAAGGCCAAATAATTTGATCATCTGTATGAAAATGTGGATCAATTTTGCCCAGTAAGTGCAGTGAACAGCTGCATAGATCTTTCAGTGACAGAATCCAATTAATCTATAATTCCTGGAATTATTCAATTGACTTTGAAATAAAGCCTTCTGACATCTGTTTTCATCTGTGGTCTCTTCAGAACAGCAATCATCACATCTGTCTTCCCTATTCCAGACACAATCAGAAACAATGCAAGACCAATCAAATCCTCACTCATGTACCACAGATGCTTTCTCATTTTTCTTCAGTGCAATGTCTGCCACTTGACTGTCATCCTTGCCAACTAACTCCAAAGTATGGAGGCGACAGAGGTCATTATATGGAACGTCTGAACTGTTTGGAGCAGTTAACCAGGCCTTCACATTGGTGTTAATGGTGAGCAAACAGGGTGCATCGAAGAGCCTTTGGTTCTTGTGCTGTAGGTTTGAATTGTTCATGAACAAGTAAATTTTTGAACAGCAAATTTCCTTTGCCATCCATCTGGCATGGTGATATGCTCCTGGAGGGCTGAAATGTGCTTGATCATTACACAGTGACATTTGCACCCAGTATATAGTTCCATTTTTATGAACTTAAGGCAATCCTGACACGGTTGAATTTCTCGGCTTAGTTGAGTCTGAAGGAAGCCTATATTTGTCCTCCCTCTCCTGGTCAGGCCACCAAAACTCACCACTTGTGAGATCAGATTTGCTCCAATGGCTACTGCATACAGTGTGAACATTATATTTGCTAGTGTCAATGAAATTCCACTATTCTTTGAATCAAGTAAGCTTACATATTGCTGCAATCTGTGGCCCAGAAGACTTGAAATATTGTTCGACAACTGCAGCTGAAACAAGTTCAAAGAAATGATGCCGGCAGGCTAAAGACAGTAGGCATTTGTCAAATGCCTGCTGAATGGCTATAATGGCACTGGTTTGAACACCAGTGTTTAAGCTGGTTGTATCGGAACAAAGACCTGTAAGCCAGTCTGGTACATCTTTCCAGTCTTGTCATGTTTGGATCACAGTGTTTTTCATAATATAAGTTCACCAGAACCAGTAGGGCTCACTAGGAGTTCAGGAATGGCCAACAATAATTTTATCAACATTCATTCCTCATAGAACAATTGTCATCCTGTCAACCAGGTCCTTCTCAGGGTCTGGTAGTAACTTTCTGTCAAAATGAGCAATCGATGGTCTACCTGGCACGTATGTGGCATGTATCTAGAATTTCCTAACCCTTTTCCATGCTCTCCAGGTAGAACTAGTTGACAGTGTCATGTCCTCAACATCAAATGCCAAGAGCAAGTAAGAGCTGGAGCACAATGTATATTGCTTCTCATGGTGTAGCTTTTGTGCGATCAAGGATTGCCACAGACAGTGGATCATCAGTGAGGTGTCGTATTTTGAGTGTAGTGAACATCGCAGTTTGATGAGTTTGTATTGTTATCCATGGAGTCACTAGAGTGTTTGTTTTCAGCAGCAAGTCTTGTGTCAATGATATACGTTTGCTAATTAGCAGTTCATAATCGTCAGTGTCATCCTTGTATTCTGTCAGTGTAGCTGACTTTGTATCACCTTTTGCTTCCATTGCCTTTTTGATGTGACAGATTTCTTCAAACTTCCTCTGTATTGCGTTTCTCTTCACATTCTTTGAATGCAGAGACACACTAACTGCTGTCATTTTCCTCTCTTTTCTCTGGTCCTGTAGAAAAATCGTCCTGTTGAAATTTTATCAGTCTTTTGCAATCCGCATTGTCATTCCATTTCTCAGATTGTCATTCCAACTCGAGAGTCGAGACATCCAGCAAATGATAAGACTTAATTTAATATTCTTTGAAACACATTGTGCAATGTGCATCTTAAATGCAAATTTGTAAGTAAAGAAAAGAAATAGTCTGTTACACTGTGTCTGATTGTCTGCCACTCACAGCACGAAATAATGTCTTTTTATGTACGGAAATGAAGGTAAATTCACAATGGCTGATTACAGAATACAGAACTCTACTGAGGTGTCACTAAACAGTGGAATAATCTCATGAAAATTTAAGGAGTTATTTACAACACCAAACGGCATCATTTAAGCATCTAGCCCCTTAAGTTTTCAAAAATAATTTTTTTTGAAACACTCTAATATATATATAGCTAGTGATGTCGGCGCGGACGTCAAAGACGGAATTCGGTTCTATTGGCGGCGCCTTTAGATCGGCATTGACTATCCATACACCTGGTCTGGACGCACAGGTAGACTTCCCTGCACAGCCATCACCATCACTACCAGCAGCAGCAGCAGCAGCAGCAGCAGCAGCAGCAGCAGCAGCAGCAGAGGAGGCTGTCAAAGGAAGAGTCTATGCTGGACGGCTAATGCAACAGCAGACCGACGCGCGCGCAGAGAAACAAACATCGATCGGCGCTCTGTTTCAAACGGAAACGTCGCATTTTCTCTCGAACGGACAGACAGACAGACAGAGAGACAGACAGACAGACAGACAGACAAGCAGACAGGCAGACAGGGAGAAAGACAGGCAGACAGATTCACAAACACACGCACACATACATACACAATGACATACGCGTGCACAAATGTGCAGAGGAGCAGAAACTTAAGAGAGTTTTTAAAAAATAATCACTGGCACAGACACAGGCTCACATAATTATACATACACACACTGATATAATGCGCAAATAAACATAGGTTTATAATTATCTTTAGTTATACTGATTATACAATTTTGAAGGTATATAAAGCACAGAACTGATATATAGAATCACGTGCACAGACAGAAAGAGGCAGACAGACGTACTGGTAGGCGGACGTATACAGTTTTACAGACAGACATAGCTATATCTATAAAGAGACTTTAAAACACGCACACAGATAGATATACGGACCCAATCATGCATGCACAGACATGTAGACCTATTGACAAACATAATTTTATGTATGAACAGATATGCAGAGAGACGGACGTGATAGCGTATACACACAGATGTAGAGAGATATAAAGATTCGAAGACAGATGGACAGACACAGCGAGACAGAGAACCAAAGGGAGAGCCAGAGATAGAGCCATAGGGAGAGAGAGTCACAGAGAGAGAGAGAGAGAGAGAGAGAGAGAGAGAGAGAGAGAGAGAGAGAGAGAGAGAGAGAGAGAGAGAGAGAGAGAGAGAGAGAGAGAGAGAGAGAGAGAGAGAGAGAGCCAAAGGGAGTACACCAGAGAGAGACAGAGCGCCAGAGACAGTGCCATGCAGAGCCAGAGAGAGGCCACAAAGAGAGCTACAAAGAGAGCCACAGAGAGAGCCACAGAGAGAGAGAGAGACAAACAGACAGACAGACAGACAAACAAACAAACAAGGACAAAGAGACAGAGCAAGAGAGAGCAAGAGAGAGAACCAGGCAGACAGACAGGTGGGCAGACAGACAGACAGGTGGGCAGACAGACAGACAGACAGAGAAAAGGAGCCTGAATGGTGATATTTCATTAAGTGAACAGGAACTGCATTGGTCGCAGATCGTGATATCTTCGCTAAAGCATCACCAACGGCAGCAGCAGCAGCAGCAGCAGCAGCAGCAGCAACAGCAGCAGCAGCATCAACGAGAGTGGACGAAGCCAATGGAAGAAGAAGAAGATGCAACGACGAAGACGGCAAATATTTACCAGCAGCGTCAGCATCTGCAGCATCATCTCTTAGACGTCTTCGTTTGTTCTGCAGCCTCTCAATTGTTCTGCCTCTCAATGACCGAATCCCTCTTCCGACGACCAGACAAGACGCTCCAAACGTAGAGGTGCTATATAAATGCCGAGGTGCATCATTGCATGGCCCTCGCCTGCAGAAACTATTTGCGCTACGTAAATGATGATTTGCATAATTTGCATTGTGCTCGATGATGTTTGTGCTGTGATCATATGATCATAAGATTCATGACTGCATGGCACTGGTCGTGAGAGGCGCGCTCGAGAAGAATCTTGTCTTGCAAGTGTTCCAGCTGTAACGTAACTTGAATATCGGCGTCAGGAAGATCAGCTCATTCATCTGCTTTATTACAACTCAAGTCATCAAGAGTCAGGTTGTTGACTGTTGAGGTCAGTTGCGATGAGTTGCTGAGCTCAGTGAGTTTTCTCCGAGCGTCTTTGAGGAACCGTGTTAAAAAAGGACCAAGACCTCTTAGGAAGCATCTTAAATATTCCTGGTTACACCGTATACACTATCTACTCCCTCTGACCGTTGTACTGATCACGACTTGCACCCACGCTCGCATAATTTGATGCCATCACTTGGCGCGTCGTCGTCGTTTGAGACCATAGCCAGGGGCGGATCCAGGGCTTGGCCCCCATTTAAAAGTGCATGGGACGTGGCCCCCCCATTTGGTTCGAACAAGCCATTAGATCAATGCAGCGGGAGAGAAAAGCAGGACACCAGAGAGGCCATTACTCCGACCATGCACGATGAATGATGACTAAAAAAGGTCATCAACTATTTTGGCGTATGAAACGGTATCTTTTTCTTGGGAATTTGAGACAAGTGACAAAAAAAGGAAAAGGTCATCAGATTTTTTGGCGACCATGGTGAAAATATTTTCATGGCCCAAGACCAAAAATTTTGCCCCCCCTCGAAATTGTCTGTATCCGCCCTTGACCATAGCAGCGAGGATATTGCACGAGGCAGGACCCGTATCACCGAAGCTTATCAGGCATTGCATGTGCAATATCAGTTCCGGTCCTGTGAACGACCTGTGCCCCGATTCGCGATCGCAGAAATGGGCGGTCATCAGGAACAGTGGCAATACCATATAGGACTAAGGACACGATGAACCAACGAACATCATTTTGTATTCAAAATATCTGATTACCTGTTTCTCCTACTTTAAATCTTAATTCTGCATTATTATTATTATTAAAGGCCGCTCGCCGTTATAAAATTTTCTCCACCCGAAATCGATTTTATTTCTACCAGAATATCTGTGACGCATCTTGCGCAATTTCTTCGATTTCGAACACATCCAGGAACTACCTGCAGTTTAGCTACTCGCGCTGCTTAACTCTACACCATGCAGGTTCTCATAGGTTCAATTCCATCTCGTGTTACCTGTAATTTATTAACCTTCATCTGAAATCTGTTCTCTCAACATGTATACAATCAGCAACAATATTTGGACTCTTGCCATTAGACTCTACATCCAAATATATCTAGGTCATTGCTCTCACAGTATGACCTGCATGGATAACCTGGTTAAGCGGGACTGTAGTCAGACTGGCGAATATAGCATATAGACAAGGAGGCAAGTGGGCTCTTCAGAACAAAGCCACGAGTATATGGATCTGTGGAGCCGGCATAGATGATGAATTGATGATGTTAGTCTATTTCTGTGCTGCTGTCGATGGTTTATGAGTGTCAGGTGCTTTGTTCTTTTAAAAAAGCGTTTCAGTAGAATTATATGTGCAGGTATAGACTATACATATATGCCTACACGCTACCTTTACTATGCGCCATGTGTGCAAAACCCTGCTTGTAGCCTACATAGTTGCATATTGTAATGCAGTGAACTAGACCTGCATCTCAATTGAGTTGTCCTTCTACAATCAATCAATCAATCAATATATTTATTGATCACCAAGACCATGATACATGCAATCAACAGATTAGACATTCATGTGCAATTGGCGTCAATGGGTAAACCCAAAGGAACATAAGGTTCCGCTATAGTCAGGGTCACCCCTATAGACTCATCAGATATTAATACAACAGTGTCTGTTTAGACTTTAAACACTATATATGTAACATACTACACGCGCCCTACTTGCGTATCATAATTATATCCTACACCAGTGGTTCCCAAACTTCAGCAGGCCGCGGACCGGCAATAATTTTTGGTGAAGCTCGCGGACCGCTAACTTAGGCCAAAATGGCGATGGCAAACAAAAGCGCCCTAAATTAATTATAAAAAGACTAAAATATAAGGCTATTTACAATTAGCCTACATTTACATATCGTTAAAGCCCTATTTGTTTAAGATATAGGCCTATTATGAGTATTTTCGCTTAAATTGGTCATCTTTCACCTTGGAACAAGAAGGCCTCTGCTGAATCATTATAAGCTTAATCTTCGCTCTGTATTACTGAGCAATCACGCTCATTTGCTGTTTTTTACTATTAAAAAACCTGTCCAGATTTGTTTTTTGCTAACGTTTGCTCATTTTTTTCAAAGACATTTGTGTTTTTTAAACTAAAAGTTTTATACTACGTTAGAAGGTTTTTTTTATTCTGCATCCGGTTTTTACACGGTTATTGCTCACCATAGATCAACATAAATATAATAGGCCTAAGCTCGAAACTGACTGCAGTCATCAAAATTTTAATTGTTTGAATTCGCCATCTGGCAAGTTAAATTAAGGCGCATTGGTTTCTTTTAAAATTTTTGAATAGAAAGACAAATTTGAATAAATTTTGGACAGCAATTTGAATGATTTGACTATTTCAAATTTCAAGAAAATAACTAATAATTACAATTTACTTTGTTTATTTTTGATCCTTCTCCGCGGACCGGCGATCATACCTCCGCGGACCGGCGCCGGTCCGCGGACCACCACTTTGGGAACCACTGTCCTACACGATATGCGTTGGCATTCAGTCATATACTCATTGTGCATTTCTTTCAGCATTTTGTCAGTTGAAATCGAAGTTATAAGGTGCGCGATGTCCATTTGCCTAAGTCAATTTGAGCAGCGTTGCCTTTCTCTCTGCTGCACAACACGCGCAGGCCCATCACTTCACCATGAAGACTTGACTGGTGGAGATAATTTTTCACGAGGTCTGATTCGGTTGCGTCACCTGCAGGTCGTCAAGGTAACACGTCATTACGCAGAGCCGTGACTATCTGAAGAGGCGTCAATGACTTCTACGGAATGGCGTCACCTGGTGGAGACAAAGGAACTGGCCGTCCATTGTCTTGTCTCATTCTATTTAGCAATTATATGGTCCTCCTCCTCATCCTCCTCCTCCTCATCCTCATTCCAGCGCCATCCAGTCTCATGGCTCGATGCTCTTGATAGATACTTTGGTGATATCTTTCGTCCCGTTGTATACGGCCTAACAGGATGTGTCCTATAACCTTATCCACGTCGTCGTAATATAATAATAATAATATAATATGTCAGCATATATAGGGTTTGAGTAATCTCCTTTCAGAATGCATGCACGCAGAAAGTTCAAAAGGTCAGCGGTTACTAATAAGCTCATCCAATAAAATCATCAAGATGAACTGCAGAGAGTTGCCGATAACTGTGGTAGAGGTACATGTATGTAGACAAACATGTTATGCCAATTTAGCATTGTCATACAATACGCACACGATAAAAATTATTGGAAATAGCGATCCGCTTGCGAACTTACTACAGCGTGCATTCAAAATGAATAACGATTAAGAATTTAATGAAGCCTGGAAACAACCAGACTTGTTGTCCTCGAGACCAAAGTCTTGGTCTCGAGTGCGCTCGAGTTCGGTTTTAAAAGTCTTGGTCTTGGTCTTGGTCTTGAGAATAAAAGTCTTGGTCTTGGTCTTGGTCTTGAGAATAAAAGTCTTGGTCTTGATCTTGGTCTTGAGGTTCAAAGTCTTGGTCTTGGTTTTTCAAGACCAAGACCAAGACCTGCCTTCACTCTCCTTCAGTATTAACATTGAATAATCAGGGTGATTTTGAAGGTCGTGGGGTCGATGTAAAATTGTAATTCACCGCCACGAAAAAGGCCAAGCCTTTTCGCGTCCTACGACAAATATCTGCGGACGGATACAATTCCAGCTGGTCAGGAAATATCATCGGCAGCAGCAACAGTTATGCTGTATCTGGAAGCCCTGCCAAGACTCGAATCAGAAGCCAGGCGGTCAGATACGCCATGGCAGGATTTTAAAAAAGACTTACGATTTCTAAATTTATATCCAGTGCTTGAAAAGATGCTGTGCGTGCCAGCAACTTCAGCACCTGTAGAACGTATTTTTTCGCATGGTGGAATTTTCATGAGGCCACACCGGGCACGCCTTGGTCAGAAAATACTGAGTGAATTGGTTCTGTTAAAATGCAACAGCCATTTGCAATAACATTGCACAGAATCACATTAATGAGTTTTGTAGGCACGAACTGAACTCGGAATTCTCTGCAGTTTGGTTATAGAGTTGCTTTGTTTGAATAAAATACGTTTTCATTAAGATAGCAGAACTTGCATTTCCGCAAGGTCTTGTCTTGGTCTTGAGACCAAAAGTCTTGGTCTTGTCTTGGTCTTGAGAATAAAAGTCTTGGTCTTGGTCTTGGTCTTGAGAATAAAAGTCTTGGTCTTGGTCTTGGTCTTGAGGTTTGAGGTCTTGACAACAACACTGGAAACAACTCTAGGTGAACAGAGAGTTGCCCCGTATAACTGGGGTAGACGCACACACACACATATATATATATATATATATATATATATATATTAGGGTGTCTCTTAGCATAATGGGGAAAAAATTCTTTGGAATTTTTCTTCATCTCACCCTCCCAAGTTGTTAGGTTTATTTAAATAAAATTCTACAAAAAATTTCATTAAAATCGGATAAAATTTAGAGGCCGCCCCCGAGCCTCAAAGTTTTGCATGTAAAAGGCCTACTTCGACAATGGGAAATCATGTAGCGTAATGTCGCATAATTATTAATCATCGTTTCTATTGCTAATCAATTTGACTTGTTTATATAATAGACATGTATGTATGTGCACTTAATAGAGGGACCCTTCAAGATTACTACTCAGAAGCGCTCCCGACTACAGCTCGGACACCGGACACTGAACCTGATATTCATGCCGAAGCGCATGATCAATTGTTCAGGACTTGCTCAAGGTCACTCCATACGGGGCGACCTGACGTGGATTCGAATCTGCAAACCCCCGGCTGCAAGGCAACGAACGACCACTACACCACCATGCCCCACATGTCTACTTTCTATCTGTATATTTATGTTAAAATTAAAGAATAGTAGTACACTGCTACAGGCAGGATCAATTGCCAGAGACAACTTGAAGACGGAAATTTTTGCTCTTCCGGGCGGTCAACTCTTTTATGGAATTCGTGAATGAAACCGCTCCTATTTCAGCCCTGTCATTGATGTCTGCAAACCCGTTCAATGGGTCCATGTCAATGGAAATCTGTGGAAGAACATGTATGGAAATAGCCGTTTTCTTATCCTGCAGCACTGTTTCAGGCTCTTAGTACTCAAAAATGCTGCGGATTTCATTGCTGGTCTCTTTGGTGCAAGATCCGGGGCTGGGTCTTCCATGGTGGCTAAGATCAGTTTCTTCATTTCCGGAGTCAAGAAGTTCCTCAGAAAGGTACTATAGATGCAGTCCAAGCTTTTTGCATGTGACATTGGAAATTGCTTCAGTTTGCATTTTGGGGTTCGGTCATGAGTCAAAAGTCTTTTTCAGAGGTGATTCAACCCTGACTTGAATAGTAACCCAGGTCTTGAGGTGGAAGACAAACTGCAAAGTTGCCATCTTGCACTCCAGCACTTGATATGAGAATTTGAAGATGGCCAATATGCCATGTGGAAGTTGGATCTTCCTTTGCGAGGTCAAAGAGACAGGTCAACAAAGATCAGCATACCCTTTGCTGTTCTCTGGGGAGCTGTCAGTTCTGCGGGCTCATACTTTTATTAGAAGCGTTGAGCCTATCCGATTGTGGGTCCCTGCATCTGGAATGGCCTCCCAGTAGACGTGTGATTGATGGCCAGGTAAACCTCGTCTGATTTTTATAAGTCGCTCAAATCACACTTTGTCAGCCGTTGCCATAGGCTGAGAGCGCCTATGTGTAGGTCGCTTTAAAAGGCGCTATATAAATTATAAGAATGAATAAAAGTGAATAGATGGTGTTAGCCTGCTTCCCTCCTAGTATAGATTGAAATTAGCCAATTAATAAGGCAATCAAGAACTTCTTTAACAATGCGAACTGTGTAGCATAATTTTAAACAATGGGGCTACATGTCTAAAACTTTGACATCAAAGGGCGACCTCTAAATGTTATCCTATTTTGATCAAATTTTTTTATAAAATTTTTCTCCATCAACCTCACAACTTGAAGGAGTGAGAGATTAAAATTTTGAACTTTCATTTTTAAGAGACACCCTAATATATATATATATATATATATATATATATATATATATATATATAAGACCTAGTTGTTTCCAAGCTTCATTAAATTCTTATAAATTTTAAATTATATATAATTTATAATTATATATATATATAATATAGGTCTATCATGTTTGACCTGTTAAGCCGTGACTGCAGTGAAAACGGCAGAAGATCAGAGCAGCCATGCATCAAATATTAATTAATTATTGATCTTAAGTCCTGTTGATAGCCCTGCCTTCTTGCACATGAATTGTTTTAAACAGCGCAGTAATTTCCTATATAGGCTACTGTAGCAGCCCGGCCTTCTGTCCGATGCTACAACGTCTTCATTTAATATGTATGTGCACTTGTTATAGCGCCCCTTCAAGATTACTACTCATAAGCGCTCCCGACAACACCGCGGACACTGAATCGGAGTTTCACGCCGAAGCTCAAGAATCTATTCCTCAAAAACGTCAGTCGGATCGGAGAATTTATTATCCAGGTCAAAACCTCAAAGGTCATCACGGAAGACAGGCTGACCAGATATAGGACGAGCCGCCATCAGTCAGTATAGAACAGGGTCATAGGGTCATTAGAAGCAGCGGAAATTGGCTGTTGCTGTTGTTAGGTGTATAGGTTGTCTGCCGACCGATTTAAACCGCGATCGAAATTTACTGTAATCAGCGTCATGTTTGTTTCATCTAAACAAACAGAGGGACGAAGAGATACAAAGAGACGAACAAGGGCATATGGGGATGCGTGGGAACTTGGAAAGTGGTTAGAGCGTCCGATTAATGGACACAGTACAGCGTATAGTAGGGGAAACTGGGTTGACTTACTGTATGCGTATAATTATATCGACTTCGGCAGGTCGCGCCAGGGTCATAATGAGAGTTCAACCGCTCATGACAGAACTGAAATACAGCTATTTCTTTCGACAACTCTAAAATAATGCTGTCATTGTAATGTGGAAATTTTTAAAAAGGGATGATGGGAGCACATTCCCTACCCAAACTCCTTTGTCTGCTCGGCGCAGAACGTCTTGGCCTCTGGACGTTCCTGCATGTCCGCCCCAGAAACCATGTTTCGCAACCATGCATAATGCTGCTGGACCCACACACGCTTATGGTATAGCCTATGGCCCTAAATAAATATACACCTATCTTTGTTTTTATACTGATTAGCCTACAATACTCTTCCAGATTTCGTTCATTGCTTTCAGCATTGCAGTTCCCTAGCTTGGCTATTCACGTTTTTATTTTTTTACGTTTGCAATCCATGTTGTAGAATCAGGTAAGTAAACCATTCCAAATTTTCTACCTGATTATATTCCTTTGACTCGGTTCCATGATTGGGAGGATGATATCTTTTTTGCCAAACACCGTTGTTTTTGTTTTATGCAAATCCATGAACAGTACACATTTCTTTGCTTTGCTTTTCAGCGTCTGGGTTGTAGATCAATGTCCCAACCCCGCACTTTCTTCGTTCAATGGTATCGATATCATCTGCAAAACGTAGATTGTTTATAACGTATTCTTTGATCCGATATTACTTTTTCCTTGAACCGATAGAGTCTATAACATTAACTTGATCATGTCCATTAGTCGTTCTAAAACAGTTGGCCTACTATGCGGCATCCATCGTAACCCAATATTATTGTAGGTGATATTGGGTCACACTATTGAGGCGCGGTTGTGTGTATTGGGTATGTTTGTTGCCTTGCAGCCGGAGGGTTGCAGGTTCGAATGTATATCAAGTCGCCGCGTATACAGCTAGGGAACTTGGGCAAGTCCTTCGCTCGCAATTGCTCAGCGCTTCGGCGTGAAACTCCGATTCAGTGTCCGCGCTGTAGTCAGAAGCGCTTCTGAGTAGAAATATCCTGAAGTGGCGCTATTACAAGTGCACGTGCATGCATACACTGTATGCCTCATACCTCGAGTGCTGGTTCTGAACCATGGCCCAGCTCTCCGACTGTTCTGCTGCTGCATGGTTCGCGCCGTAAATATCCCGGATCACTCGGAGCAGCTTGTTATCAACTCTATAAATGATTGCAAAACCTCCCAAGTCGCAACATGATCTACTCAATCGAATGCCTTCTTAAAATCCACAAATCGCAATCGTAATCTCGAGACTTCTACAGCGCCCACAAAAGCCAAATCGCGGGAACCAGCTTATTCACAGGCGCTCAATCAAAACAAAATCGATAGGCAGCGGGTCAAGTCCGGAGAGTCAGGCAGGCAGATCGATGGACGGCTAAGGTGGGTGATGTTTAGAGTTGAAATGGCGAGGGATGTGAGGAGAGGAGGAAGAATCAGGATAGGATTTGTGAAAGAGCAATGTTTTCAGTTTTTAGTGAAAGACCTGTGGGGAGATAGCAAGAGGTGGAGTTGTATACTTTCTTTTTCTTTCGCCTTTCTTTTTCTGCTATGAGTCTTCTAAGCCAAATTTGTTGTATTGTGAATCCTGAATCCCAAAGACCGAAAATATTCGAAGCATGAGTTTGGCCTGATTTGCTGTATAATGTGGATTGTGCTGTGTGTCGTCTCCTCAGAACTCTATATATAGGCTATGCTTACGGCCACGCTCTATTCGAACCTCAGGTCTGATATCTTGAAGGGGCGCCATTTGAATCTCTGAACTGAAATCAATGCATCTTTTTGCGCTATAATAGGACTCCGTTTCGCCTTGCATTAATTAGTATTAATTAACATTAATTAACATTAATTAACATTAATTAATTTTAATTAACATTATTTGCTATTAATTAATATTAATCAATATTAATTCACTGGCAATTTCTATCCATTCAATGTGAAAAAAACCCAAAGCCAACAATTATGTATAGGCCTACAAATACAATTATACCACACGAAAACTAAGCCGTGGTGAGGCGAGTATACACGTGCGTCCAGAAGATGCGAAAAACTATTCAGACACATATTGTATAATTACCTCGGACTTATGCGCGATCACTAATATCATAGGGATCTTATTTTATGGGGATCTTATTTTGCATGACATCCATTCAAGCGGGCATAGAGGGGTGAAAGATGCCACCCGGTAATTTCACGGCAGATTTAACTAGGTCGAGGTTATACGGTCTCTGGAGAAAAAACCTATAGGCCTATATACGATGTCATCTCGCTCATTCTGTATAGTGTTCTCGTGGCGGCATAGATTGAGTATTCGTGACTTTTGGGTTTAATATTCGTAAATATTCGTGAATATTAAGATTTTTTAATATTCGTAAATATTCGTAAATATTCGTTAACGGATTAAAGTGAACCATCGAAATCGCAATGTTACCCGGTAAAGCAGTTTAAGTTTCTTTATGTCCATGACATTCACTCGCATTCAGGGCAAGGCTGAATTAAAATATGTGATGCGTTTAATATGCCGTGATTGGGATAATGTTTGCTTTTAATCTGGCACTATTATTTCCTTCGTTGGCATTTATATTTACTCATCCTGCTACGCTGAGATAAAACTACTTTATCAATTATGTGGTTAGGCCTACTATTATAGGCAAAGTTTCTTTCTAATAGGCCTATAGCCTACTATTGCAGCTACATGTACTTGCCAACTGCCATCGGTGGCTCTGTCTCTTTTCAGTTGGGGAGGATGGCCAGAAGTCAGACAAAGTGACTAACATTAAGTATCGAATGTGATAGACCTAAAATGCTGCATGGACACATTGGCCAGACCCAACAGAGACCTGGAAGTTTTTAACAATAAATCTATTAAAGTTATTGTAACTTACTGATATAGGCCTATGCGTAGGCTAATTCAATTTTGTACAATTCATTCAGTAAAAGTTAAACAATTTCATAATTAAAAACAAAATAAAAATTAAGAATAAAGGACTTCCTGAAAGAACAAAATATTTTACGAATATAATATTCGTTGGCAGTTTTAATATTCGTTAATATTCGTGAATATTTGAAAATCTTAATATTCGTAATATGCGAATATTCAATCTATGCGTGGCGGAAATATAGTTGAGCTTTCATCTTCGACCTCGTTCTCGCGTACACACTCACACACACACACTGACACACACACACACACACACACACACACACACACACACACACACACACACACACACACACACACACACACACACACACGCACACGCACACGCACACACACACACACACACACACGCATACACACACACGCATACACACACACACACACATACACACACACCCACACACACACCCACACACACACACACACACACGGTAGGAAGCAGACGTGCAGTGGCGAAGCAGATCGTTGTTATCCGACGACTATGGATCATCGATCCCATGTATGTATATGTGTTGTATATACGGACGTGGGTGTTTCTCCGATGGACTTGGCGCTCCATAAATCTATGCTTGAAGAAAGACGACACCAACGACGATGAACGATCGCAGCTCAACGTCTAATGCAGAAGAAGCTTTGCATTATACGCAGCGATCATAGGATCGAATGGTCACGTGTTGAAGCACCTGTCAGTCCTTTCTCTCTCTCTCATCTCCAACGGATCGCTGCATCCGGGTGGGAGGAATGTAAGAGTGAATGAGGGATATATAGTCAGTCTTAACACGATGTCTCGGTTCAGCCTTTAAGTGCTGTCAGATGATGTTGCTTATATAAACAGGCGATTATCACGTGCTGTTGAAATGTGGCTACGATCAGCTGTTATAGGTAGAAGGTATTCAGCTGCAGCAAAGATCAGATGAACACTGTTTTGCCAATATAGATTGGTCTCTATTTTCTATGGACAGAAACCTGTAAGTTGAGGATCAAATAAAGGGAAGACTATATATATTATATATATAATTATATATATAATTATATATATGCATATATATATGGTGCTATATAAACCTGCATGGTCTACTTGTCTCATCTCGCCACGTTCACATTATCTAACGCTCCTGACCTAACCTTACTTTTTTAGACTGCCGATCTCAACTTTATTCACTATACCTTGTTGTTATAATTATGTTTAACGACACTGCCATATCAGGGGTTCTACGAGTCTCTCAAGTCTTTTTTCTTTGCTCGTGGTTGGGCTGGGAGCGCCTCTGAGTAGTTTCTTGAAGGGGCGCTATATAAATGCTATGAATGAATGAATGAATGAATGAATGAATGAATGAATGAATGAATGAATGAATGAATGAATGAATGAATGAATGAATCAAAGATGATTAGTGTCGCACTCCTCATTTTTCCAGGCTTGGGACTGGCACTGGCAGAGAACAACCAGTGGCGGATTTTAATCACTGTCACGGTGTCACCTTATTATAGGCTACTTTAATAATATTACAGCATACCGTGCATACCAGTTCAATGCAGTCCATGCATCGCGTTGCATCTGATTAAAACGATGCGGGATACGTCTTTGAACGTCTAACGACTCTGTGTTTAATATTATCGGCCTATATATATGGACATTCGTGTGATCTGCTGCCATCTAAGTTCTGCAACCTTGCTTTTATAAACCCAGAAATTTCATTTAAGCCGAGTTCACTTAAGACGAGATCACCAAGTATAGAGCTGTAGGAAAACAGAATTCTCATGTCTCTAAGACTCTAAGCCAAATAGAGCGCTGAGATCAAAGGTAAACTCATGCACCCAAATATTGCACCCAAATATTCACGGGCGGTGATGAGAAGGAGACAGCCAGAGCGAGCGAGGTAGAGACAGTGTGAAAGGAGGAGAGAGACAGACAGACAAACAGATACAGACAAACAGAGACAGACAAACAGAGACAGACAGAGACATGCAGAGAGAATGGCTCTCTAGAGGTAGGCTACAATAATTTCCATAACAGAATATGGCTGCCAGTGCCGGGAGACTATAAAGAGAGAGTGAGCCAGAGACAGACAGAATGACAAACAGACAGACGGACATACAAACAAACAGACAGACAGATGACGGACATACACACAAACAGACAGACAGACATACACACAAACATACAGACAGACGGACGGACATACACACAAACATACAGACAGACGGACGGACATACACACAAACAGACAGACAGACGGACGGACATACACACAAACAAACAGACAGATGACGGATACACACACAAACAGACAGATAAATGGTCGATGTTATTGGGGTTGAGTATAAAACGGGAAGACAGTTCATGGCGGATATTGCTTGGATCTCTTGAAGGCTATAATAGTATAGCGCATACACTCAAAGAGAATCGGGTTCGGTTAGTCCTCAACACGACTTCCCGACCAACCAACCAATCTGCTCAGGTTGTTCTCAGATGTCGGATAATATTATGAGGGAAACACTTCACTGACTCCCTGCTGCTGAGGAGAATAAAGTTCAAGATCATCTTCCATGCATGGAGAGCTTCATTGGCTGGCACCGCAATGACGAACACCGAGATCAAGGAACTATGCCTGTGTTCCTTTCTCCACCATCCTACCATTCTATGTACATGTATACAGTTACCATTTTATTCTCTTGAGAAGACTCCCGCTGCACCTACATACTTGTGGGGCGCGCGCTGGTGTAGTGGCGGCGTCGTTGCCTTGAAGCCGAAAGGTTCGAGGGTCGAATCCAATTCAAGTCGCGTAGGGACCTTGGGCAAGTCCTTCACTCGCAATTGCTTGGGCGCTTCGGCGTGAAACTCCGATGCAGTGTCTGCGCTGCAATCGGGAGCGCCTCTGAGTAGTGAGAGCCTTAAAGGGCGCTATAGAAATGGATAAGTAAATAAAGTAAGTAAATACTTGTGCGCCTTCCATCTGCATTTGATTATTCGTGGACCATTTCCAGGGAATCTATAGTATAAGCGCTCTAGTTTCATTACATATTATAATATAATATAATAATAATAACTAGGCTAAATACGCAACTCTTTATAGTTCAACATGGAATTACATGTTAGCTCACGCCGGCAATTCGCCACCTCCCTTCTCTCAGTCGCATATGCTTAAGACTACTTTTCCCGCTTGGGCTCGGTTGGGAGCGCCTCTGAGTAGGAGTCTTCAAGAGCGTTACGTAAATTTAAGACTACTTTTCCCGCTTGGGCTGGGTCGGGAGCACCTCTGAGTAGGAGTCTTCAAGAGGCGTTACGCAAATTTAAGTTGAGCAATTGATTGATTGATTGATTGATTGATTGATTGAATTGAGTCTTGATAAACTGTGCAGTTCGCATTTGTATACTCATAGGTTATATTCGCCTGATTCTTTTTTCCAGGCGTTTCTGCTGACGGCGGTTGGGGCAGTTGGTCCGGTTGGACGAGTTGCGTCGGGAGTCACTGTGGAAGTGCTGTTCAGACGAGGTTTCGAACCTGCGACAACCCACCTCCATCAGCAAACGGCAACTTCTGTTCGGGCAACATGAGAGAAACGAAAGCGTGCGACATCGTTTGTGTCGGTTAGTGTCAAACAATGTTTACGGTATAGTCACAGGACTTTTTTAACGTGCAGTTGTACACAAAATGTGCAGTTCTAAATGGATTTGTGCAGTTGTAGAAGCACTTCTGTACAGCTAAAATTAGCCCAAAATGGTCATTGTTCTCCGTTTGGAAGTAGTTTACCATGGATGATGGGAAAGGAAAGGAGTTGTGCAGTTCTAAGAATTCCTTAAAAACAGCCCTGTATAGTCATTAATTTAATGAGTTTGCATAGCGCCTCTACAGGGGTGAGACTACTCAGAGGCGCTCCGCCCTCTGCAGGGCTAAATAAAACTGTCTTTGGATGATAGAGGAATGCCTGAAAAGGAGTTCTAGAAGGGAAGTGAAACATTAAGGGAAGGCCAAAACTATAGGTCGACGGTCCTGCCCCAGAGAAGGCACCGCTCTGCACAGTGGAGGTAAACGAGAAAATTGGATTGAGAGCAGACTTTGTTCGACTTTAGTTGTAGCCTATATATGGAGCATAATATCTCAGGTGAGGTTAGAGGTCAATTAAGCAAGAGAACGGAAGGAGAGGGAACAGCAAAATAAATAAAATCAAACAGGAGATGGAACAGGAGGAAGAATATATATAGAAAGCAATGGAAGAGAAGAGAGGTACAGAGATTAGAGACAAAGGAGGAGATGGAGAAAGAAAAGAAGGAGGATGTAGAGGATGCGAACGAGAAATATAATTGAAAGCAAATGGAAAAGATATAACCAGAATTAAGGAGGTATAAAAAGAACGGGTGATGGAAGCAGAGAAGGTATACAGCATTGTAATTGTAATTGAACATTTATATAGCGCCATATACCTGAATGACACGAGAAGGAGACGGAAATGAGAAGAGAAAACGACGGAGAAGGGACAGAGAAGGGACAGAGAAGGGACAGAGAAGGAGGAGAAGAAGAACGTTTAGCGAAGTTCTTCTGCAGCAATAAAACATGTGGGAAATTGTGGGTCTTATATGCTAGAGGTTCGATAATAATAATATAGGTCAACGCGCTTCCTTGTTAATGAGCGGCATTATTATGAGAGAGCTGTACTTAGCAGGCCACAGACATGATCAGACAAGACAGTTCTCCTATTTTCGATCTGTCTTTGATGCAGGATTGAATCCTCAGATCGATGAGAAACCCACAGTTATTTATAATGCCAGCAAAAAATCAACAAATAGGCTAAGTATAACGTTACTCGCATCGTATACTTAAACATGTATGGAGCGTCTCTGGGAGAATAGACTATTCAGAGGTCCTTCACTCGTAATTACTCGTGCGCTTCGACGTGAAACTCAGATGCAGTGTCCGCGCTGTAGTCGGGAGCGCCTCTGAGTAGAGAGATTAAGGGGTGCTACAGCAAATGCGAGAAATACATAAGAAATCATCACCATCCAGACCAGTGTATCCCAACCTCTTTTGACTTTAGGGCCATTTTTTCTACGTTGGAGGACGCGATGGCCAATTTTTCTTACGTGAAGGTCATTAGGGAGCTGCAAGGCTAAAGTTTTATGAACTAAAAGCATGTAAAATTGCTATAATTGAATCAAAATAGAATGCTTGTTGGTATTTATAGACGACAAAATAAAATGATTTTCAACAGAGAATAATTATGTGTTCCATCCGGTCCAAATTGTCAGTTTTTTCATATTTATTTATTAATTCTTTAAGAGATGAAGGACATTTTTAGGCCTGGCGGGCCACTTTTTGGCCCGCGGGCCACGGGTTGCGAACCCCTGATCTAGACACTTGTGTGTCTAAACTGTCCTGTATCGCCAGTTCTCAATTGGGAGTGCTTCCCTGCAGAGTGGAGCGCCAACAATCCAACATCCGGTGCAACCAACCAAAAATTCTTAATGCACTTATTACGCACGAACGATCTAAATGAGACACGAGACTGCTGACTGCAGGGTGCACCGGTGATTCAGAGGGTCGTGAGTGCACCAACTAATTGTCTATACTGTTACACGGAATTGTAGCAGGCAAAATGGTAGTATTGGTGATTGATCGTAGTGCTATATAGTTATAGTAATGGCAATGGTATTATAGTAGAGTATTGGCCTATATACACACAATTATTTCTTAATGCAAATAATTTATCGCCGCATACTTTAATCAAACAAGAAGATTCAGAGACGTGGCAGTATCATAAGGTTGTGACTCATTCCGTATATTATTTCGCTTTCCAATTCCCTTGTCGGGACTTTCCATTTCAGTTGTTTTAATGCTTGAGAATATGATCGGTTTGAACCTTAATCTCTTGGTGCATTTGGTAGAAACCTGGATCTGTCATTCAGCGACTCTGGGATATAACTCTGCTGTTCCACCTTGGGAGTTCAGCGTCGATCCACCCTTCGATCGGCGAACCAGAGCTGAGCTTCTGCATGGTTCCCCGCTCACGGACTGCTATGATCCGACAGCGTCGTTCATTCTCTGTTGCAGGTCCTACAGCTTGGAATGGTCTCCCTGTTACACTGCACTTAATTCCCAGGGATCACTCCGCTCTGTTCCTTAAGACCATAAAATCTGTTTTATTTAGCCGTGGAGCGCTTCTGAGTAGCCTACCTTGAAGAGGCGCTATATAAATTTCTGAAACAAATAAATAGCGACGCTTGCTGAACAGACAGCCATGACATCAACTACTGATAATAGTGGGACTACCAACATTTCCCTCTCTCTCCATTAAGATCCATTATTTATCTCGGGGTTTTCGCACTTGGAGCGCTAGCAGGGCCTAAAGTGTGGAAAAATAAGTGCCTGGACGCCCTTTACCTCTCCAAATGAAGTGCCTGGACGTCCCTTACCTCTCCAGTCTGTGCTCGCCAATAAGTGACTGGACGGCGTTCAGATTTTAAACAAGTGCATGGACGTCGTCCATGACCGTCCAGGCACACTTTAAGCCCTGAGCGCTAGTGAGTAGCCTGGCTGTGACCGGCGCTTTAGAAGTTGTTTGATTGCATTATTGCATCATTATATAGTGCTATAGTACTGTTGATAATACTAACACCACATTAAATTAGTGTACGTTGCAATGCTTTATTAGGATCAACTCCTGGTTCGAGCGTCATATCCGGTCCAGATGAATCGTGCGACTGCGGTTGCCTCCTGCGACGTCCAGAGGGTCAGATCTCCTTCCGATCCGACAGATGTCAGGGCGGCACTGCAGCCATCTGGCACATCGTCACCAATCCAGACCGGGTCATCGAACTGACCTACTTCCTGCGCGGGACCGTTGACCAATCGGGGCGCGCCAAGAACTGGATCAAGATCCGCGACGGTGACTCGGCGCAGGCCTCGCTTCTCGCGCACACTTCCGGAAGCGGATCGAAACCGGAAACGGTTCGAGGGACGCAGCAGGCGATGGTCGTCGAGGTCTGGAGATCGGGTCGGGCAGAGTGGGACACTTCCGTTGGTGTCGATTCGTCGTCGGAAACCTTCACCGGAAGCTACACGACCGTCTTAAGAACGTCGAACGGCAGTCTGAACAACGTCCATTGGTCGTCGCCGGATGGGGGCGGGCCGTGGCTGACCAATTGGAGAACGTTGGCCATCGTGGGCGGGGTCATCCTCGTCTGCGTCATCTTGGCCGTCGTGGCCATTGTCTTCTTTCACAGGCGCTACATAAATGGGCGACGTCAGATGAAGAAGTCGCAGGTGGGTCAGGCCCTGCTGCGGCATCGTCATGAGACGGACGCCCGCAGGGACCACCTCCTCGACGGTGGTGCCAGCGCCTACTACTCCTTCGCGGATACGTCCACCCCACCGGAGAGCCCTTCGAGGGGCTACCTGCTCAGCCACGGCGCCTACTACCACAACAACGACTCGACGCACACCGAGACCCCCGGTCATAAGTACCCACCACTGCACCACAATGAGAAGGGCCCAGTCGTGCTCACGGCCGATATGACCTACGAGTCCTGTCCGCCTCACCCTCATGACGTCATCTACGGGCCGCAGTTCATCCCGTTGGACGGCGTCCCCTACAACATTCACCCCGACCAGAACCCGCCGCCGGACTATTGCCCCACGGGGTCACCGAATCTCCCGTTCCGACCAAGCCACACCCCCGACGGCAAGCACCCTTCCTCCTCCGCGCTGCAGGAGAACCACCACAAGAGTGCGGCGGGGTTCAACCCCGCGATGCCTCGAAACAGTCGATCGACGTCACCCTTGACCAGTCCAACGAGCGACCTCGGGGCTTCGACCGTTGCCAACTCCTCTGACCTCCATCCTTCCACTCCTCCGAAGCCTCCAGACGACCGGAAGAAGACGACGGACAGTCGATACCGACTTCCGGCGGAAGGAAGCAACACAACGGAACCGCCTCGAGGACCAACGACCCCCGCTCCGACGGCCACCAAGACGCCCCTCAACCCAACCGACCCTCAAACGACGACGAAGAAAGGTTCGACGAAGGACAGGGCAAGGGACGATCACGGGGGTTCCCCACCGTACAGGGCGATCCGCGGATCCGTCAGACCGGACGGTCAGAGTCCGGAGGCGCAGACGGAAATGACGTCAGTCGCGCAGACGCCTCCGTCGTCCGCGCGATCCGTCGACGTGTCTCCGTCGATCGGCGGAAACAGCCGAATGTTTCCGGACGCGATGAGCGTCAACACCCTGTCCGATATCGGTTCACAGGACGGATTCGAGTACGACGACTACATCCCACAGCTTCCCGGATCCTTCTTCAACATGGACCCACAGGCATACACGCTCACCTGGTCCAAGCCCCCTTTGCAGCACCAACAACAGCTGAGGGCGGCTGATGGAGCCACCGGGGGGCCTGCTGGGACCGGGAAGGGCGGCGTGCAGCCCAACACTGCGGCCCACATCGCTTCGTTTAGTGGGAGCGAGGCAAGCATTGGCAGCTGAGGAGGTATGACAAACTGTGAATGGTGTGGTACAAACAGGCAGAGTTTGCGTCATGGCCAGCCTTCCAGCGGTTTGGGTTCAAACCCCGGGTCTTCAATGAAGTAGATACCTCGTTTCCATTGAATCTCTATACGGAAATGTTGCTACACTGTCGTCGAAATGAGTTTGTCAGAGGCGTAACATTGATCATCTATGAGGGAAAGCGGGGTTACGAAGTTCTACTCTCCTGCTGTCGTCTTTCACCTACGAACTATTTCTTGACCAATACCATGAAAGTCATTGAAGCGAGAAGTTGTTTGACGACAAGAAGTATAGTGTGGAGTATCCTATAGGGGCCTACGCTACTCCAGTAGCAAACGTGGATTATCGGTCCCCACCCCAAAAAAATATCACCCCATGCGCCTGTAGGCCTACTTCAGTTTTGTGCCTCGGGCGAACGCCATTTATTCCATGCCGGGCCACCCACATGAAAGGCAATTTCCATAGATAATTATTATTACAGACTAGATGGGTGCGCCGCCACTCTTAGCAGCCACGGGTATTGGGCAAGCTATTAATCCACGAGTACTCTAAACACGACAAACATGGCAGAGCAGATATGAAGCCGATGGATGGGTTGAAGCGTTTATCTGTGTAATATGTATCATGTGTAATAGAAATGTATTTGTACAATTATAGAGCGCCTTTTTGAAGGCTCTCGAGAATGCGAATAGGCAGCATAAGAGCAATGATGACAGTCACTGTTTTTCACGCTATAGGCTCCAATATTATTTTGTTTGCGACTGATAGGCGTATACAAAGATAGAATTTAAATCGATCACAACGAACATATTTATGCAGTTAAAATCTTCAATCAGCCAGAACTGTTCAGGCATATAAAATTTTGATGTGCAGTATTTTGAGCAAACAGCTTGAATACAATGTAAGCTTATGTGTCGGATATTGTATAGGCCTACATGTGTGATTATTTGTAGGCCTATAATCTATAAATGTCATATCTACCGTATTCCTAAAACAGGCTTTCTTATTTTGCCTGCTTTCTCACAATTACACTGTTTACACAGACGTGTCAGAATGAAAACCCTTCACTAGCAGAGATGGAATTTAAATCGATGACAACGAAGATTTGTATGCAGTTAAAATTACAAACAGCCATATGAAATTTGTAGGTGCAGTACTTTGAGCAAACAGCTTGAATACATGTGAATATTGCAGTGTGACCAAGGCGGGTCATATGCGCTAATTGTCTGAAAGCAAGGCACAGACTTTTTTAGGCATAGGCCTAGGGTACACCTACAAATGCGAATAGCTTACATAATCGTCGTATTCCATGGTACACGATCGAGGCTCCTTCGTATTTCCGACGGCATAAGTATCGGTCAATTTCAAAATACTGATTTATATTAAAAAAGAAATTTTTAATATTCCTTATTGCAGACATAATATGCCACTTAGCTATTTCCACTTCTTTTATCATAAAAATTGGTGAGACATTCTTTCAATGTTTCAAATGCGACAGTGTCTTTCCAGCGTATAGTCTCTCTCCACACCACAAAAGGCGGTTCGGACCTAAAATAAATAATTGGAATTTATAATAAGCAAATGAAATTCAGACGATAGAAAACAAATAACGGGGTCTTGTCGCGAAAGAAATTTCTTGCACAGGACCAATTTAAGTTTTGGTGATTGTCAAAATCACTTAGGCCAGAACGTGTTGACTGTCGAACATGGGCCTACTAAGTAGCCTACGACTGTGCCTACAAACTCCAGCCTTAATCGTTTTTTAGACAATTTAGCACTCCTTGCATTTCACTTACATTGCAGACTATGGCAATGTAGCCTATGCCAATGTAGCCTGCAAAGCTTTAAGATTCATTGCATTACGTACGTATAGCTGTTATACAATGTGCAATAATGATGTGAGGATTGCTGAGGAAAATCTTTCTTCTGCAGACCAAGGAAACTGCTTGATGATATTGTTCTGCTATGGATTGTGTACAGGATGCCGATGAATTTTTCTGCGATGTGTTTATCGACTGGAGTTTACATGATGGTTTCACATTATACGGCAACATTTGTACACAACATTATTCGAAACGTCTGTCGGTAGCCGTTACTTTAGTCGCGCTGTATAATATTATAAGCTAATTATTATTATGCGCTTATAGTTTTTAACTTTGTCAATTTGCATTGAGTTGAATTCCCTTGTTTGCTTGTGTGCCTCTCTGTAGCCTACTCTTGCCTGTCTGCCTTGGTATCTGTATCTCCCTCTGTCTGTCTGTTCCTCCGCCAGTCTACCTATCTGTCACTATGCTTATTTGTGCCTCTGTCTGTCCAAGGTAACGTACAATGTAGCTAGGTCTACAAGTCGTTCGCAGATCTGTGAATTTGTCTGTATTTGTCTGTGCGTGACTCTTTGTGTGTGCATATGCCCGCCTGCTTCTCTGCCTGTGTGTGCCTGTTTGTCTGTTTGTATGTTTGTATGTATGTCTAATTATGTTCACGCTCTGTCTGTCTGTCTGTGTCTGTCTGTCTGTCTGTCTGTCTGTCTGTCTGTCTGTCTGTCTGTCTGTCTGTCTGTCTGCCTTCTCACAATCGTACAGTCGTGTCAGAATGAAACTCGTTCTCTAGCAGTGTGACCACAGCGGGTCATATCTACAGGCGCTAATTGTCTGAAAGGAAGGCATAGACTGACGTAGGCTTACAAGCAGACACTTCTGTTTCATCGAGTCTCATTATAAGTTTGCAAGTGCATGCATATTTATATAGCTTTAGTTCAAAGTAAGCTGTGTTTTGTTGCGTTTGTATAATGGCAGTGTTTAATATGTGTGTGTGTCTGTCTAAATTATTTTGGTCTGTAAGTTATGAGACGAAACGGGTCCAAAGACGAAAATGCACCAATAGCTCACCAGAGTTTTAGGCTATCTTCAGTTTAATATGCAGACGTGTGCGCTTCGGGAAGAACGGCGTCGAAACGGACGCAATAATATTTAAAGATTTCGACTTGAAAGCCTTCTTAACTGCCTGCGAACGTGCAATCACTTTTTACAATATTATTAAGACGCAGTGCTATTTTCCTTACACGAGCTACATTTTGCAGTTTTGTAATAAAAGGCTTTTGAAATTTTCAGACTTTCAGATTAATTTCTAGTCGAAACAATACAAGAACCTCAAACTTGGAAGAATCGATAATTTCTTCGTTCAGTTATTCGTTCGTTCGCTTGTTCCTTCCTTCCTTCATCCATTTATTCATTCATTCGTTAATTAGGCCTAATTAATTCATTCATTCATCTATTCGCTCGTTCATTCATTCATTCATTCATTCATTCATTCATTCATTCATTCATTCATTCATTCATTCATTCATTCATTCATTCATTCATTCATTCATTCATTCATTCATTCATTCATAAGAAGTGCAATCTATATAGGTCTATGTGAGTGTGAGCCACATAGAATTTGCTATATTATTTTTTATGGCGATCTAAAATGGAACGTAAAAACTTCTGTAGCGCCGTCATGATAACAGAAGGCGACTAATGGTGTTCGAAGTTGTTCAACGCTAAATCTGGGCTACTTCAGTCAGCGTAGAGACTTTCTACACCGGACGGAGTCTGTTTAATAGTGTCTATCAGCAGAGAGCCACATAGTGCAACCGTAGATTTGTATGTGCTGCCACACTGGGAAAGACGGCAATAGATAGGCCCATCTCTGAACACGCACCATTTTATCCTAGATCTAAATCGACTGAATGATTAGTGAACGTTCGTATACACCGGTGTCACCATGCAAGGCCGTAGCCAGGATTTGATTTCGGGGGGTGTTTCACTCACAAATTTCCCTTCCCAAAAAACAGATGACCTTTTTTAGTCATCTGGCATATTTCGGGGGGTGTTTTCATGGTTTTATTTCATGGTTTTTACATTATGTGCTCGTAAATGCATTATATTATTTTTCACATTTTTCATTTCGGGGGGTGTTCAAACACCCAAAACACCCCCCTAGCTACCATGCACACATACGTCACCTCGTTCGTCACTCATCATCATCATCGTCACTGCTCAGCATTAATTAGCACCCGAGTTTTAATCGCAAACGGTCAGATGTATAAGGTGGCGGCGTTTTAAATTAGCCTAAAGACCTGTTTAATAACTATGGTCATCAGTCATCCGTTCATTATAGAGGCGCTTCATGAATATAACGCGTCTCTGTAGGTCAGTGTCAGTATAGCAGGTGACGACTTTAAAGCCTTCATCATCGTCAAAACCATTGACCTCACAGTGAGGTCCTTGGATCATAACGATCACGCCTTCGAAAATAATGGCCGACAGAACAACAGATTCTTCTTTATTGCAATTTCCATATCCAGTGACGGCGCTAGGGGGGGGGGGGCTGGAGGGGCTAAGCCCCCCTACAAGCGGCTCAACCACCCCCTAAAAAAAAGGGCCATCCGATTTTTTTTACATTGAAATATCCACGATTTTCAGCTGATGACTGAAAAAAGATCGTCAGAAATTTTGGCGGCGAAAATGGAAAATTTTCGGTCAATGACTAAAAAAAGGTCGTCAGAAATTTTTGCGGCGAAAATGGAAAATTTTCGCCGCGAGGCTTCAGCCCCCCCCCCCAAACTGAAATCTGGCGCCGCCACTGTCCATATCCGAATATGTAATGGCATTTATCAGTCATCGACTATGCATATTCGCGGTTTACGTAGAATATTACGCATTGTCCCTGGAAACCCCTTCTATAGGCCTATAGGAAGTGGTGTCTGGAACATATTTTGATATCCAATCACAGTCACTTGCTAAGCTGGTGGTTCAGAACAGAGTCGGTGCACGCCAGAGTAGCCAGACATAGGCTATTTTGTAACCATCAGGGCATTATACATGTAGGCCTATATATATATATATATATATATATATATATATATATATATAAGCATATATATATATATATATATATATATATATATATATATGCTTATATACATAGGTCTATCCCGGGTAGTAATAAAAGTAATATGCGCAGGCGTGATTTATGGAGAGCTTATGGCAAACTTTCTGGCAGAGCGAAGTTTTTTTTAGCAGGGTAGTTCTAGCTATTTGCTTTGGCTTGCGCTGGATCCGCCCCTGGCGACACCCATGCTATAGCCGCGGTGCATCCCCGCCTTTGAAGTCATCGCTGCAGGGCCGGATTTAGGCATGGGCTACACGGGCTCCAGCCCAGGGGCCCCCACCACTTAGGGGCCCCCACCAGTTGCAATTTCAGTTTTTGTTTGTCCCTTCAATGTGAACTCCATCAATTTTGATTAAGGGATTCTAAGCGTCTGGGACGGATCATAATCAATCAGTCGTAGGACTATATAGGCTTCTGGTTTGACCACTATACATTTATATAGTCTACTCATTAATATTGCCCGCCAGTATAGCGCTCTAAACCTGACATCTTCAGCAGCAGCTGCTGTCGACAGATTATCTTCCTTTTAACTCAAGCTCAGATAGCGTATACTGATGTAGGCAGATAGCCTACTGTATCTACTTACATCAGTATACGCTATCTGAGCTTGAGTTAAAAGGAAGATAATCAGAGGTGATTCCATCGACTTGGTCTGCATGCAGTAGACAACGAACAGATCGAGACCTCGTGCTCTGGTCAACTGTCAGCGCCCTGAGCTCCACCTCACAACGAGTAGGCTATCGTGTTACTGCAGACAGTATGTTTTCTGTCTTAGGCTATAGCTCCAGCGTTCGGCTGGCGCTTTTGACCTTGAGTGACTCAATGCTCACATCTGCAGTAGCACACAGCTGTTTGCTGTCATTTCTGCGCTGTCAGGGTCGTTGAGACTGCAGTCCTATATATGACTCTACGTTTATAATATGCACGTTCATAGGTTGAATTTTGAATCGGCATTACTTAATATAATTTAAAGATTCTAAGTAATTTCAACCGATAGACATGAACCGAATTGAAGATTAGTATAAGGGCACTATAATAAGTATAGAGCGGCTCTAAAAAGCTTAAGTTAAGTGAAGAAAAAGAATCTCAAAATGAGAAAATAGGCTACCTGAAAAGACAACTCGTATTACGTCAGGCGACAGCTCGACGTAGGCCTATCTGCTGTCACAATGGATGGCAGAAAAAGACTAGAATCAAACGAACTAATCTGCTCAAGGTCTGGTTTTCTTTCTAAGCCTGGATCGAGTAGGTCCTTTTATTATATAGTGATGAAGAAATGCTCAAGTTTGCGAACAACCATGTAGCAGCATAATGGTGCTGACCTCGATGACAGCCTGTGCAATGAGCTATTGCAGTCTTCTTATTTTGTCAAAATGTTTCAAGACGAGACAGGAAGAACAGCCTCGGCATAACTCATGAGCAGTTCATGCACCAAAATAAGCCCAATACATGACAAAGGTGTTGACAGATCAGTTCCAAATGTGGAAATGATGCTAACAATGTAGGCTACTTGCGCTCGTGCATGGTCACAAACTGTAATGCTGAACGCTCGTTTTCCAGGACAACAATAATTAAGGATATGCTACTCACAAGTAGCTATAGGCCTATGTCACACGAGTGACTTAGACAAATTGCAGTGTTTAGCACAGAGAGTGATATTCTATGCAAACTGGATTTTAATCAGTTAATTTACGACTTTGCAAATAAAAAAAATGCACAAAGTCTCTACTGGACCTACATGTACTCAAATTTAGGTCTATTGCTTAACCAAGATATTTAACTGACTATAGATATCTGGGTATTTTTTCCAGAAGGTCTCTCTTGCACTATTTTTACTTTCTGTGTTTGTCTGCATACATTGCAGTTGCTTACAGCCTATATTAAAAACTGGATAAGAAGCTTGATGTCTATTCTTTAGCTTTGTAATTGAGGAATGATTTAATACCAATTAGGCCTAATATAATAGCAGCCAGTATACTTTTCAGCAAAATGTGCTCAATTTGTCTTCATCAATGTATTTATTTTTTTGTTGTATTAACAATAAACAATCAACAATTGAAACATTTCTTTTAGCACCTTTGCTTGCGATATATCATGACTGCACGGGGCTTATCCCTGCCGGAGACTGCATCAAAAATCAAAATATCAATTGCAGAAAAGGGCCCCACCATGACGGGCGCCCATGGGCCCCCACCACCCTAAATCCGGCCCTGCCGTACCCTCGAGCTTTGCTGCCTATGGAGAGGCACTGGGTTATTTCTGCCTATGGAGAGGCACTGGGTTATTTCTGCCTATGGAGAAGCACTGGGTTATTTCTGCGTATGGAGAGGCACTGGGTAATTTCTGCCTATGGAGAGGCACTGGGTTATTTCTGCCTATGGAGAGGCACTGGGTTATTTCTGCCTATGGAGAAGCACTGGGTTATTTCTGCGTATGGAGAGGCACTGGGTAATTTCTGCCTATGGAGAGGCACTGGGTTATTTCTGCCTATGGAGAGGCACTGGGTTATTTCTGCTTATGGAGAGGCACTGGGTTATTTCTGCCTATGGAGAGGCTCTGTGTGGATTATATCTGCCTATGGAGAGGCACTGGGTTATATCTGCCTATGGAAAGGCTCTGTGTGGATTATATCTGCCTATGGAGAGGCACTGGGTTATATCTGCCTATGGAGAGGCTCTGTGTGGATAATAACTGCCTATGGAGAGGCACTGGGTTATATCTGCCTATGGAGAAGCACTGGGCTATATCTGCCTATGGAGAGGCACTGGGTTATATCTGCCTATGGAGATCGAAGCTCTGTGTGGATTGTATCTGCCTATGGAGAAGCTCTGTGTGGATTATATCTGCCTATGGAGAAGCTGTGTGGATTATATCTGCCTATGGAGAGGCACTGGGTTATTTCTGCTTATGGAGAGGCACTGGGTTATTTCTGCCTATGGAGAGGCTCTGTGTGGATTATATCTGCCTATGAAGAGGCACTTGGTTATTTCTGCTTATGGAGAGACACTGGATTATTGCTGCCTATGGAGAGGCACTGGTTATATCTGCCTATGGAGAAGCTCTGTGTGGATTATATCTGCCTATGGAGAGGCACTGGGTTATATCTGCCTATGGAGAAGCACTGGGTTATATCTGCCTTGGAGAGGCACTGGGTTATATCTGCCTATGGAGATCGAAGCTCTGTGTGGATTGTATCTGCCTATGGAGAAGCTCTGTGTGGATTATATCTGCCTATGGAGAAGCTGTGTGGATTATATCTGCCTATGGAGAAGCTGTGTGGATTATATCTGCCTATGGAAAGGCTCTGTGTGGATTATATCTGCCTATGGAGAGGCACTGGGTTATATCTGCCTATGGAAAGGCTCTGTGTGGATTATATCTGCCTATGGAGAGGCACTGGGTTATATCTGCCTATGGAAAGTCTCTGTGTGGATTATATCTGTCTATGGAGAGGCACTGTGTTATATCTGCCTATGGAGAGGCTCTCTGTGGATTATATTTGCCTATGGAGAGGCACTGGATTATAATTATCTGCCCATGGAGAGGCACACGCGGTATATGTGTGTGGTGGTTGTGTGGTGGTGGAGGTGGTGGTGGTGATGGAGGTGGTGGTGATGGTGGTGGTGGGACAGGTGTCGTTCTCTTGGCGCCGCATGTGGCTGCCTCTATAGAGTTCGTCAATCGCTTGTCTCTGAATGTGTGTTTGTCGTTGTCAAGGCGCCCTTGTAGCAGCATGGCCGCGTTACGGCGCCGTAGAAATTGTCGTCATTATTATTATTATTATTATTATTATTATTATTATTATTATTATTATTATCATTATTATAGATATTAATAAACGGTATAACGCGCTATAATTTTAAAATCGGCCATGACGTCATTAATGTACTGGTTTCAATCACCGATATATCATCGATGGTGTCAATGTTTGCTGAAAATGATGGTTGAAAGCAAATGGCGTCTTAAACACGGTTCCACGACAACTATTCTACCGACAACTCGTCTACCGACAACTCGACTCCGGACAATTGGTCTAACGACAACTGGTCTGCAGACGAATAGTATTGATGAAATAGAAGCTGGATGTATGAAAATGGTTTCTTAGTTTAAATGAAAGCTGGATCGATGATTTTATTCATGTATTTCGACATGCATCCAGCTTCTACTTCAGAACTAAAAATACCCTCATCCAGCTTCTATTTCTCACTCGTTATTTCCGTCAATCCAGCTCCTATTTCAGATATAAAACAATACCCTTATCCAGCTTCCATTACTTAAGCGTTTTTCATCAATCCAGCTTCTATTTCAGATCAAGAAATACTTTCATCCAGTTTCTCATACGTTATTTTCGTCAATCCGGCTTCTATTTCACCTGTAAAAGACCCATCATCCAGATTTCATTTCTCTTGCGTTTTTTCATCAATCCAACCTTCATTTCACCTGTAAAAACTTTCATCCAGCTTCCATTTCTCAAGCGCTGGATCAGTTGTCTGTAGACCAGTTGTCGTAGACGAATTGTCCGGAGACCACTTGTCGTTAGACGAGTTGTCGGTAGACGAGTTGTCGTGACACCCTTAAACACAGTGTTAGGATTCGGATAAAAAATTAAATGTTTCAAACTCGGGGAAAAGGTAAGATTTTTGGATCTCGAATCCCGATAGTGTTGTCATGGGGTGGTTAGAAGTCGTTTTGTAATTATTTGACAAAATCGGTCTCGTGGATGAGGAGATTTTTTATCAACCACACATTACAACGTTGTATTTTATAGGTTTAGATGATCATGATGATGATGATGACGGTGCTCTGCCCGAAGGCAGGTTCATTGGCTTTACGCCCCTGGGGATGAGATGAGTGAGGTGGTTTCCCGTTGCCTTCCTCACAGACAATGATGGGTAAACAACTTGCCCAAGGTCGCTCCGCAGGAGCTTGCGCCCCTGCGTCCCACACGTGCTAGCCCGAGATGTCTAAATCTCTGAATGTCAACTCCCAGCCCGGGGTTTGAACCGCAGTCCGTTGCAACCAACAGAAGAATGCAGCGCCCGCTTACCGGTGTAGCTAACTAGGCCAGTTTAGATATTGATGCACAAACCCACATTAAATTGCAGTATATAGGAGCAAGACATTGGTTGCTTTTCGCATGTGAGCTTCGATACGTCACTGGCGACTCTTTTGATTTTTCTGTTTATTCTTCTTCTAACTGATAAAAGTTAAAGGTCTTTTAACGAAGCTAAACTCAACAACACATTGGCTTATGCAGAGAAGTCGATTAGGCATGCCAATGCTAACGTGTAAAAGTTGCAACGAAAATGCAAGTAGGCTAGGCCTAGAAGTTATTGCTTTGACAGCTGGATCTTCATTATAAACGAAACGCATCGAAAAATCCAATATTATATCCAGAAAAAGGTAACTGTACATAACCTAACTCAGCACAGCCACTTCCTTACATGACACTTAGTGATGCCTGTTGCTACTGTGCTGTGCAATCGCCAACAGTATGCTCTTCCACCGAGCCCGTAAGCTTTTTTCTTCCTGAATATTGAACTGCTTCATTCGTTCACTAATTTGCTGTAAGTCTTCTCTCGTCATGCTATTTAAGATCTCTGCCAAATCGGATATCGATTTGTAATAGGTAATGTGGGGAAAGTGAAAATAATCACAGAATTTCACCCAGTAACGAATAGCATGTAAGTCCATAGAATTCGGATCAGGAACAGATTTCTGGGACGGGTGCGGTCCAATGGATGAATTGCCTGGTTTCTGCTGAGATAAATAATTCCACGTTCTAGAGTACATTGCGTCGAACTTGTAAACCCACTGCGAGAGAAGTTCTATCGTCGGAGCAAACAACGGTATGCCCATTCGATATTGCTCGAAAAAGCTCATCACCGACACTTGATACGGCACGTATACAATTCCATGATGAGCCGCGATGTCAGAATAGTTATAGCGAGGATACTTTTTTCTTAGTGGCCATATTTCATATGAACTATTCGCCAAATTGTATGCCTCAGTGAAATTTCTGAGAAAAGTTGGAAAGAAGTGGGGATCCCGGTTATGAGCGAAGAGGAATCCTTTTCTTGTTGCATTGTAGGTCTGATTAGTATAGCCACAGAAACTCGGTAACAACAGTGGTTGAATTCCTGTAAAGTATCTTATATATTCAACATCATATCGATTGTTTGCAGAGACGACATTCCAAGGTAGTGAAGCATATCGAGCAAGGTTTTCATTCCATTGCTTCCATCTTGAGTTTTCAAATCGTCCATATTCGTATCGCATTGTAGCATGTATAATTAGACTCTTGTTGAACGGTTCAAATAACTCACACAGTGACGACGCATGAAAACAGGCAAAAGCGTCTACTGTCTGCATTTCTGTGTCGTTTTGATAGGCAGCGTAAAACTTAGGAATCAGTGAATGATCCAGATGCACTGCATTGTCCGGGTTTATAATTTTCAGGGAGTTCCGTCCTTCACATGTTTTAGTTAGATCACATCTTACGTAATCCAGATTTTTGTCAATAAACCTAACGCCCATTGGCTGTAAAAAGTTTTTCAAATCGTGAATTGGTGCAATGTGAAAGTCATTTGTCCAAATAACGACTGGCTTTGATTTGAAGACAGTACGATCGCCGTTCGTAACTGTTAACTTACGACTTGTCAGACTGGGACAATAGGTAACCAGTGAACGGTGGTTACTGAAGACAAGGAACAGAAGCGCAATTGCCACGAAGAAGTATACTATTTTCAGATTCAACATTGTTTCAACTGTGTATAAATTGACTCTGAAATTGCAAAAGCATGAAAATAACATTGGAAGTTAGCGAAAAATATCTTGCTATGCAATTGACGGTTTGAGCCCCGGACATTTGTTGAGTGGCAGTTTTTCGGTGCCATCTATATTCATTGTAGCAGTTAGATTACGCTTATCAAATTAGCCAATTGTTATGCATGTTCAATAATTAATTCTGAGTGAGATTTAAGCTAGCCAATTTAAATGGCAGTTTAGGTAATGTGTTGCGTAATATAATGCTGAGCCATATTATAACTATCAAGTCCTGGAGTTAAATGCAGTGATGTGATTTAAATGTTACCATCCCAAGGTCCAAGGACGCTTCTTAGCCTATCCGATATAAGATTTAAATAGATTTTTCCTGTTCGTCTTTATAATGTAGCTATTACAATTGTACGGTTTCGTTTTTTAAGTTACTGTTCACGAGACTTAAGTGGCCGCAGATTGACAGTTGCATTTAGCATACTTTTCAAAACTGGATAACTTAATTTGATCCTGGACTGTTCGTCTCCTCTTGAACTCTCATCCTTCTTCTTTCCCTTCAGGCTATAGAATTATTCCCTCTGGCGAGGGGTCAGCCACGCAGCTATCCTCCTCTTTTTTCATTACGTGCCATACCACTGCAGTCTGGTCTCCCGTGCTTTGTCAGCGATGCATGCCACACCGAGCTTCTTTCTGATGTCCTCCCTTCATTTCATGTCCTTCAGTGATATTCCAAGCATCCATCGCAGCATTCTCATCTCTGTTCTTTCCAGCAAACCATCATCCCTTTTCGTTAATGCCCAGGCCTCTGCTCCATATAGCATAGGGTGACCATACGTCCCGGTTTTCCGGGACATGTCCCGGTTTTTCGTGGTGCGTCCCGGTGTTCCGAAGACTTAGGGAAAAGGGCCAAATTGTCCCGGTTTTTGGCAAGAAGGAAATTTGAATCTTGAGATCGTCAGTTTTATATAAATCACATAACAAAGTGTAGTTTGTAACCTTAAAAAGTGGTAACGGAAGAGAAGTTGTCAATTTATACGGAGTATTTATTATAATATTACATCTTTAGTGCTGAGTTCAGTTAATATATTCAAAGAACTATCAAGGTGTAACGAGAAAGATTTTATAGTCTAATAGGCCTATAGGAGCCTACAATTTAAATGGCGTCTTAAGAACAATATCGACTTCGGCAGGTCGTGCCAGGGTCGTAGCCTCGATCGACCGCTCATGCCAGCACTGAAATAGACCACTTTCCTTCTACAACTTAAATTGCTGTCAGTGTAATGTAGAAATTCAACTAAAAATGTGGATGATCAGGGACACATTTCCTACCCAAACCCCGTTTAGCTGCTCGGCGCTGAGCGCCTCAATCGGGGATCGTCCACCGGAAGCTCCCACATGTGCGCTCCTGAAACATAAAATCTTCCTCTGAACTAGATTACCCACTGGGCACCGATTGAGAGATTGTTCTCTATTACAAAAGAGTAGGCTACTGCACTAAGTGCACTGACGACAAGAGCAGGTTGTAGATTTCTACACTGAAATCTATGTTCAGCATTAGATTTAATTGAGCGTATAGGGCTAGGCCTTCGATCGCAAGCCTGTGGCCCTGTAGGCTAGTTAAGGAATTAATTAGGCCTACAATTTATATTTTTCAAAAAGTGTCCCGGTTTTTGATGGCCAGAAAATGGTCACCCTAATATAGCATTACTGGCTTTATCATTGTTTTGTAGATTTTTCCCTTGAGGTGAGTCGGCATTTTAAAGTCGCACAGTACTCCTGATAATTCTCTCCACTTCTGCCACGCCACTCTGATTCTGTTCCTGACGTCCTGCTCGCATCCTCCCTGCGCATTCATCGTCGATCCCAGATATTTAAACGTTTCCACCTGCTTCAGTGGTTCTCCTGTGGTGCTCTTTATCTCCAATGTCTCCGCTGTTTTTGAGCATACCATGGCCTATGTTTTGTTTATGTTTACCTTGAGGCCCTTGCTCTCCACTGCCATCTGCAACTCCGTAAAATGTGTCTGCATCCTCTCCTCTGCATCGGTAGCCAGCACAAGATCATCCGCATACAGCAAATCACACTGCACCTCTCTCCTTACATGCTCCGACACAGCACCCATCACAATAATGAACAGTAGAGGACTCAAGCATGATCCCTGGTGCACACCTACACGTATCTCAAATTTTCCTGTATTTCCAACACTACTTCTTACCGTTGTTCTTGCTCATTCGTACATCGACCTTACCAGGCGCACCAACACTTCCGGGACTCCTTTCTTCCTTAATTAAGCTCCAGAAAACTACATCTCTTGGCACCCTGTCGAAAGCTTTTTCCATATCCACGAAGGTCCAGTATTTTTTGTCAAGTCCAGTATCTTTTTGTTTCGAACCCTCATTACGGTATCGTAACTTGATCGTATAAGCTTAGTGTTTTTCAGGTCATAATTAATAATCTTCGTTTATTAACATTCAATCTGACAGACCGCAGAATGATTACATATACAAGTTAAACGAAAAACGGCCCGCTTCGCACGACACGCAGGTCGGCTACACAGCAGGTTCGGTAGCTTAACACTAATGGCCTAAGTGCGGGAACGCTCCTGGTTCGGCCAAATCAGGAGTAGGAGGGGCGATCCTATTTTCAACAGACCCGAGGCAAACAACACAACAGAAAGCGCCACTGACAGCTAAAAAAAATTCAAATAAATTTTTGCCCTGTGCGAGGCTTGAACCCAGGCCGCGATAATGACTACTCAGTTTTATCTACCAGCGCTCTCTCAACTGAGCTACCTCGACCCGGACCACCATGGACTACTCTTACGGACAACCCTTTTGACTCAACGCATTTGATCCTGATCCTATGGTAACTCGACCCGGACCACCACGGACTACTCTCACGGACAACCCTCTTAACTCAACGCAGCGCTCGTGAATAAGCCGGTGCCCCGCGCTTGGCTTTCCAGTGGCGCTTTAGAAATTAGGAGATTACGATTATGATTACGGGCGCCCCACCAATGCTGTCCCTAACTGGACGTACAGTGGAATCAAATGTAAATACTGATTTTTGAAATATATTTCACGGAACTTTCAACAATTTAAATTCGTCTGGAAACATGGAAATTAAACGTACTGCGTTATGCATTACACGCTCGCGTCTGCGTTATGACATCGAATTCCTACGTCACTTGCAAACATCGTCATTTTCAAAAAGAGAGCAGGTGGTTGACCGGAATAACGTTAAGCAGCTTGTAATGCAGCGTCGGTCTAGGGATGAAGAGGAAGGAGGTCTGTTAAAGCAAAAAGGAATGCGACCTCACAAGCGCTGTACGAGTCGAAATGTGGTCAGAAAATCACTATATATATATATATATATATATATATATATATATATATATATATATATATATATATATATATATATATATACGACCTTGCATATGGAACGTGCAGGATGGAGATGAGGATATGTTACCGATTAGGATCATAGTCAGTAGCCATAGGAAAATCCCATTGGTGAGCCTTCGAGGCCTTCTACGATTACATCAATGCGAACACTGACCTCTACTTCCCAGTCCGGAGTATCACAATAAACACACAGACAGACACTCGCCCTTCACGACTCCGATGTCAAGCAGCTGTTGAGGAGGCGTTACAAGCAGCTCAAGAAAAACAGAACGGAAGCTGCGTCAGGTTTATCTGAAAGGATAAACCGAATTATCATCAGAGCTAATGGTAAAACTTTTGGCAGAGCTAAACGATGGACACGTGAGATGTGGCAGGAGGTCAACCGGCTGCGAGACGGCGACCGCATGAATACTCCCCACCCGATTGTAAAGTCAATGCGGAGACATTAAATCAACACAAGTTCTGCTCTATTTCTACAGATGAACATTACCAAATTCATCAGCTAAAAACAACAGTCATGGACGAAACGAAGTATGTGGACGCACATACCGTTTAGAAGTTGCTGGCATAGCTGCGGGTCCTGGTGGACTGACAGCATGTATGCTCAAAGGAGCTGCACACCTACTTGCAGAGCCGGTGGCAGAGCTATATAACTGGCCGTTCCATTGCGCATAATCAGTGGTGTAGTCCTAAAAAATGAAGTGGGGGAACGCCTGGAAATTGAAGTAGCAACTGTAGCAAAAAGTGCAATCTTGCAAGAATTTTGCATAGTGTGAGCGCTGCTATTTTTGAAACTGTTGAATATAAAAAAAATTAAATTAATAAATGTAATTATGTAAATTTATACATAGGAATTGTTTGTTGAAGTCTTCTTTGTTCATTTATTTCAGCAGAAATGCTGCAAAATAGTGAGGGGTCGCGTTCCCTCCTTGGAAAAAAGTGCGGGAACGGCGTTCCCCCCGTTCCCGCCCCACTACACCACTGCGCATACTTATGTTCCGCCGCAGTGGAAAAGCAAGTAGGCCTACAATAACATCGGTGCCTAAGATAGCGCATCCTGTTTAAGATGTCGACTTTCGCCCGATCTGTCACATCCATGCTAGGCCGACCCTTGGATAAGATCATAGTCTCTGCGCTACGTAAAACTTCCTTATATACCCGATTAAGCGGGAGGAAGCACGAGGGAGCCACAGCCTGCCAGTTGGGAGGCCGCCGCCTGCACACGAGAACAAAGAATGCCGCCGCGGTGGAACAAAAGAGGCTGCGGGCTAACCGATAAAGGCACAAAGCACGCCGCCGAGGGGGGGGACTAAAGAGGCTGAGGGGTGGAGGGGAGAGGGGACAGCTTCGTCAGCATTACGATTCGTATTTTAATGTATTAAACTATTTCGCCAGAAGGGTAGGTTTGACAAAAAAATTCTTGCTAAATAGAAGTCGATTGGTGAAAATAATTTGTACTAAAAATCGAAATGGGCTTTATAAAAACAATCTAGCTGAAATGGAAGCTGGATTGATGAAAAACAATTTTTAAATAAAGGTTGATTAAAAAAAAGTTACCTACATAGAATCGAGAGTAAACGTGTATTTTAGCATCGTAAATTATTTGACGCTTAATGACACAAAAAGAGCCGTAAATTATTCCTAATAACGTGCCATTGCCTAACGAATATGTTAGGATACTCAGAATTTTTTTAAAAGAAGGAACTCGATTGAAAATTGTAATATTTTGCGATAGCAAACTGCCGATCGAAGTTATTATTCAATTACGACCCTTTCCAAAAGTTGCGACCTCTCATATATATCGATGTTAAATATTTTGGTTTCAATACGAATATCACTGCAAATTTGCCGCACGCAACTTTTGGAAAGGGGTCATAATTTAGTAGCAGCTAAAAGGTCTATTTAGCGTCGTAAATTCAGTGGCGGCGCCAGGATTTCAGTTTCGGGGGGGCTGAAGCCCGCCGCCAAAATTTCTGACGAGTTTTTTTTAGTCATCGACCGAAAATCGTGGATATTTCAATGTAAAAAAACTTCGGATGGCCCTTTTTCACGGGGGGTAAGCCTCTTGTAGGGGTGCTTAGCCCCCAGCCCCTCTAGCGCCGCCACTGCGTAAATTATTCACAGTTGCATGAGTTTCAGCGTTGATCAAATGCGAGTTGGATTGACGACAAGAATTGTTGCTAAATAGTAGTTGGATCGATGAAATTATTTTTACTTAAATAGAAGTGGTATTTATGAAAACAATCTGGCTGAAATCGAACCTGGACTGATGAAAAATAATTTGCTTAATTAAATAGAAGTTGTATTAATGAAAAATAGTTGCTACCTAGATAGAAGCGGGATTGATGAAACGAATATAATTATTCATGTCTAGGCTGGATCCATGATGTATCGATGAGAAGGAATCTGGCCAAACTATAGAAGTTGGATGGATTAAAATTAAAATGCTGCAATGAGCGAATAATTTAAGACTCTAAAATACACGTTTGCCTTCACCGACAACTAGAAGTTCATTTATTCGCTCGCGTTCAAGTCTTGATAAGGCAGACGTGCTAACGTTTTTATTAACCTCTCGAGCCGCCATTTTTTTTTATTAAGCGTACGTATCATTGATATGTACTATATAGTTACTGGATAGGTAAAGCTTCAGCTATTAGTCTATGGCAGACGGCGAATCAGCTCTGACTTCCGGTATGGGCAGCGTGTACTTGTTTATATGTAAACCCCATGTTAAATTCGTCGATATTTTCAAGAAATCTGGTCGGTGGCCGCAAAACATGGTTAAGTTGATAGTTTTGTATGTCACTCAACTCAAAATTCCCACCCTAGTTTGTTTTAAACAATAGATTGTTTTAAACAATTCTGTTAACATTGATGAGAAATTTGCGTTTTAAAGCGAAGTGGTGTGCCGCCTATCCTTTACTATGGTTTGCCTCTAGGAATCCTGGGATTTGCCCCGGAGTATCCTGGGATTTGCCCCAGAGAATCCTGGGATTTGCTCTTGGCTTTGCCACAAGAAAATCTGGGATTCCCTGAGTGAGCGATAATCCGAATTTTCATAGGCAATTAGCTATCCAGTAACTCTATAGTACATATCAATGGTACGTATGACCAAGCGGGTGACGTTTCAACATAGAATAACGAATTATGGAATAGATCGGCCTTAGTACGCGGTATACCGTACCATAGAAGTTAGAACTACATTGTTTATATGGTTACATGACTTTGAACGGACGACAAAAGAACGTGCGACACTAGAACGGCGACAGTAGAACGGGCGACAGTTGACCGCCGAGACTATTGAACGGCTGGACAGTTGATCGGGCGACAGATGACCGGAGGACACTTGATCGGTAAAGTTTGTTAATTTTTATGAGCAATCGAGCATTTACTGTTTTGGACATGTAGGCCTACCAAATTCAATGTCTGGTTGTGTGACAAATTTAACAACTGAGTTTAAATAATTAGGCTATATCAAAATTTCTGACTTGCCATAGCTGGCGAGTGGCGACTATAATTATTCCTTCATATCCCCTGTGGCTTTCCTTGCTATCGAAAGTTTCCAGAATGCGTGTGTTCCATTTTGTCTTTCGCTGACCATCTGGTCGTCTGCGGTTACAAGTCGGATCTTGCATTTGAATCGTTTTGTACATTCGACATCGCCATGATATTCTGCCTCTCTTGTGTTGTTTTTCTTTCAAATAATCATAATTTCGAGGTACGAGCGTCGTTTTACTTTTTGGGGCTACATCCATGCACTAATGTAAAAACACATGTAGCCTAAAAACTATGTTTCACACCTAAAAGTAACAGTAAAACTTTGCATAATTTTCTCTAATATTCAGTGTCACCAAATGTCGCGCCCAGCATTCAGTCAAAACTCAAAGTATAGGCTTACGTGCATAGTGTAGGCCTAGGCCTACAGCGCCGCATCTTGTGAATTGTTCATAAGTCGGCCCGTTAATATGACGTTCCGGTTAAGTGTCGCCTGTTCTATTGTCGGCGCGTTCTAATATCGCCCGTTAAAGTGTCGCCGTTCAAGTGCCGTCCGTTCAAATGACCACCGTTCAAATGTCTGCACACCGTTTATATACTGTGATCATGTTTTGGAATGAAAATTTAGGTTTGTTTATGTTTCAAGTCGGTTTAAGTCGACTTGTGGAAAAAAACAACTTCAAGTGACTTCTCTCTACAAAGTACAAAATCCGACTTGGGTCAGTTGCGGTAAGCAGAAACGACCCGACTTGGGATGGTCGACTTATTGGGGTCGACTACCAGGTCTATCCGCTGGCAGTTCAGGGACAGTCAACACGGAAGGATGGGGTGCGACAATTATATTATACAGAGCAACATCAAGAAAAGAGCTCGGGCAGGCAATATTGACCAAGGTCCATGGCCTAGTGGAACAATGATTCACACAATGTGAACAGTCATGTATAAAACAGGCCATCTATTATAGAATGGCGTCAGTTACACCAAACGAATCACGAAGTCCAATATGATCCCAAGTATGGTCAGCAGCGTGAGCTGGTCATGGGCGGAGTTTATCAGGGCTAGGGGGGCTGGGCAGTGTTATTTAAGTTTCAATTTATTTTTCAGTTTCAATTTAGTTTGAGATTTCAGATATTTTTAGTTTTTGTCTTAGTTTCAGTTTTCAGAACTTTTAAGTTTTAATTAAGTTTTTTGTAAATCTTCAGCAGAGGGAATTGAATTATTTATTGATCACATTCATTCTTATTAGCAAGAGCAATATATTTAGTCAGAGTGCATTAACATCAAGATACACAGAAACACTCAAATTAATTACATTACTGTTTAATTACATTACTGAATTTTATGAAGAAACTAATGTCAATATATTTATTCATATTGAAATTTAAAAGCACTAAACTAGATAATCTTGAGACTGGCGCGTGTATGGATAAAAATCCTTCCACTGCTAGGGGCGCGGACATTTCCCGCCTGGATAAACCCCCCGGACTGCTGTTCCTAAGTACGCAAGTTGAATTGATGAAAAGAATTCTCGCTGAATGGAAGCCGAATTGATATAAAATAAATTTTTACTTAAATTGAAGCTGGACTGATGAAAATATTCCTGCTTAAATTGGAGCTGGATTGATTAAGATAATTGTTATTTAAATAGAAGTTGGGTGAAACGAATTTTTGCCTAGGCCTAAATGGAAGCTGGATTGATGGCAAGGATTCATTCCGTCCTAAATTGCTCCAGCAGGTATTAGTTTCCTATCGGAGTAACTGAACGACACTAACAAGCTAAATAGTTCACGCTTGAATGACAGCGACAGGTGTTTACCGGTACGACACTAACTACTTGACACAGCACTTATGGCCATTGGATATTCAAGAAAGTCAGTGCAGCCTTAAAAATTCAGTTTATAAGAAAAGGAAGGAATTACATGGCCCGTCCAAATATTAAGTATACGCAAAAATGTATTTTCTACCCACCTCTTCTGTTGCAACTCGTACATTTTTGCGAACCTGCCCCTATGCGTAGCCTACTACCCCCTATGCGTACTACAAAAAGCTCACCCCACCTATCGTTTACAACAGTTAATTAGCTAAAGTCATCCATAAGACTCAAACATTTACTTTACCGTTGGCTAATCTTATATTTGCCAAACAGCATATTTGCTAGCTACAATTTGTTAACTGTTATGGTTCATCGTGTAGAACTGAACATAATTAAACTACAATGTAATCAAAAACCAAAGAAGCCAGCAAGGGAAGGAGGGATGGCAGTAGAGGATAAGGAAGGCAAGATGCTGCAGGATGCAGAAGAGATTCGAGGTCGATGGAGGGAATATGTAGAAGAACTATACCAGAGTCAGGAAAAACCGAAGAACCTGAATGACGGACCATACATGGGGACAGGAGATGATATGAGGCTGGGGGTGTTAAAAGATGAGGTGCTGGCAGCAATCAGTGACATGAAAAACAACAAAGCAGAAGGGGCAGGTAACATCCCAGCTGAAATTCTTAAGATTCTAGGAGAAAAAGCAACAGGAGAGCTAATAAGATTATGTCAAGACATATATTATAACACTGGGAAGTGGCCCGAGGACTTCTTACAGACCATCATGATACCCATAGAGAAGAACAATGCAACAACTTGTAAGGATTACAGAACAATTAGCTTGCTACCACATGCAGCTGAGGTTATGTTAAAGATACTAACAAAAAGAATACAGGCAAAGGTAGAAACTGATAAAGGATTAGGAGAGGATCAATTCGGGTTCAGAAAAAGTCGGGGTACAAGAGACGCCATCGGAGCCCTGAGGGTCCTGACAGAAAGAAGTCTAGAGTATGGGCAAGAGGTTTATATCTGTTTTGTGGACTATGAAAAGGCATTTGACAGGGTAGATTGGAGAAAACTGATGAGTGCATTGAGACGAAGAGGAATCGACTGGAAGGACAGAAGGCTTATAGGAAACCTTTACTTGAACCAGAAAGTAAAGATAAGAATAGACGGAGAGTGTTCAGATGAAGGAGAAATTGGAAGGGGAGTAAGACAAGGGTGCCCCCTATCACCACTCCTTTTCAACATATATATAGAGGAACTAATGCAGGAGGCAATGGAAGACACAGAAGAGGGTGTAAAAGTAGGAGGAAGACTTATAAAAGCCTTAACCCTCGGGCTACCAAGGGGGGTGGTTGCCACCCCCCTAGGTTTTTCGCAAATCAAACGCGTTCCGTCTGGAATAAAATTTTGAAAAAATTGGTAGCTGTAGAGGGTTCATTGGGACACATTTTGAGCTAAAATGTTTGATGATGCCCCCTACCGTTCAAAAGTTACACCAGATATACCCAAGGTACCAGGGGGGGTGGATACCACCACCCCCTAGAATATCGTCTGTAACTTTTCCGCCCTTTAATATTAAGAGACACAAATTATACCATTCTATAGAGGGAATGTGGGGCTACATTTCCATGCTCACTGAGTTGTCTTTTGACAACCGGAAGTGCTCAAAATAAATTAAAATATATATAAAGGTGTTTTATTTTCATAAAATTGTCATGTTTTTGCTATTATAACTTATCCATAATTTATTTTTTAATAGAAATAAATTATGCCATTCTGTAGAGGGCATTTAGGGCTATTTTCTGATACTAAATAATTTGTCTTTTGATGACCGGAAGTGCTCAAAATAAATTAAAATGTGTGAAAATGTTGGTTTTTTTTACAACGCAAGCCGATATGTTTGCGTAAACGTTTTTCAGCGGCTAAAACATGTTTTTTTGTTTTGATTGAACATAAAAAAGACTTATTACTAGTTTTTATAGTTGAATATTGAACTTTATTATATGTAAACTACTTTTTATATATAAATCATGTATAAAACACACAGATTCTAATATATTCCTTATGCGTAAGTATGCAATTTGTGGAATCGACGGGTACCCATGGTAAAAAATTCATAATTTCGAGGGGCATTCATATTTTCTAAACCTAAATATACCATTTTGTGCAGAAATGAATGCTGAATCCAATGGTGTATTACAAGTTATGATATCTCAAACCAAACCCAAAATCCAGGGGGGTGGTAACCACCCCCCCCTTGGTAGTCAGTGTTACAAAAAAAGCTTGGTAGCCTGAGGGTTAAGATTTGCTGACGATCAAGCAATGTTGGCGACGACACAGGAAGGACTACAGAAGATGATAGACAAATTAAATCTGACATCAAGGAAATACAACATGAAGATAAACATTGGAAAGACAAAGAGTATGAGAATAAGCCGAGAAGAGGAGGAAGTAACAGAGAAAATAAAAATCAACGGTGAGGAGGTGGAACAGGTCAAGAGCTTCTGTTACTTGGGAAGCATGATAACAACAGATGCAAGGTGCCAAAGCGATATAAAACGAAGAATAGCAAAGGGAAAGGATGCATTCACGAAAAGAGGAGAATTGTTGAGAGGAGGATTAAACAAAGGCTTAAAGAAAAGACTGGTCAAAACACTGGTATGGAGTGTGGCACTGTATGGGTCGGAGACCTGGACCATCAAGAAGGAAGATATTAAGAAATTAGAGGCTTTCGAGATGTGGATTTGGAGAAGGATGAAGAAGGTGAGCTGGACGGAGCATATAACGAATGAGGAGGTGCTACAAATGGTTGGTGAAAAGCGATCGCTAAAAACAACAATAAGAGAAAGACAAAAGAACTGGGTTGGGCACGTACTAAGAGGAGACTCCCTCCTGAAAGAAATCATAGAAGGAAGAATGGAAGGAAAGAGAGGGAGAGGAAGACCGCGGCAAATGATGATCGGAGGGATGATGGTTAACGGATACAGCAAACTGAAGGAAAAGGCACAGCACAGAGAGGAGTGGCGTCATTCGAGGTTGGAACCTGCCGAAGGGCAGAGAACCTAAAGAAGATGGTTCATCGTGTAGAACTGAACAGAATTAAACTATAATGTAATCAAAAACCCCGGGACGTCTAGGCCTATCTAACGTAGACGTCACAATTAGACATATCTTTTGCGTAGTAAGCGTACATTTTGTCGAGACCCCACCCAGGTGACCACATAACATTTCATTAGGCTTATAGCCTACCTACATTCATCCATTCATTCAAGTATTTATATAGCACCTCTTCAAGGAAACTACTCAGAGGTACTCTCGACTCCAGCACGGCCAAAAAGAAAAGTGCTTATAAAATGCGTCGTTTGCAAATATTCGCCAGTTTGTCAAATTTATGAACGTTTGCGTTGGAGCACCAAAAAATTAAAGTTTCCAACATAGGCCTTTACATAAGAAAGTGAAGCTCAGCTACAGCTGGTGTTTAAAATGTCCTCCTCGTTCACGGACACACGACCGTAGACATGGACGCCACTGTTTAATGGCCCGGTCGATGATCACGTGGTCACACAGCTGCCACTCTTCAATCAGACCCGCCCTACGCCCTACGGTTATCGATGTCATGAAAACGCGTGAACGAAAAACGCGCTCCTCCAGTCCGTGTACTCCGGATCAAGGGTCTGGACTGCTGGCCCGTATGCACATGAGGGCATAACTCTTGTATATGGCTTAAATCTGGCCTAATCAGGAATACTGGGTTATTTCCGTATGCACGGCTTGAGATTAGCGAACTAAATTAGGGTAAAATAGCACTTTAGCGTCGAAAATTATTTATATACGGTATCGACAACGGCAGTACTGAAAGTATGTCAAACATTTCGGATCTAAAAATACCTTCATCCAAATTCCACTTCTTTATGGTTCTTTTCATAAATCCAGCTTCCATTTCTGATCTGAAAATGCATTCATCCAGCTTCCATTTCCCAAGCCTTTTCGCGGCAGTCCAGCTTCTATTTCATCAATAATGGAACCTTCATCCAGTTTCCATTACTTAAGCATTTTCTCGTCAATTCAGCTTCTATTTCTGATCTAAAAATACCTTTGATTGACAAGAGAACGCTTGGAAGCTGGATGAAGGTATTTTTAGATCAGACATGGACTTTTGTGCGCGGCGTCGTCTTATGAAGAATACAATGCCATGTGCTTTATGTCATGGCGTTCATACTAAACACCTGTAAACCATGGAATATTTTTAGAAAGCATAGAAAATAATTTCCGACGCTAAAGTGCTATTTTGCCAATACATGTAATATATGAACAAGCTAATAGCCTAACATGCAATATTGGAGATTGAAATCGAAATAAACTTACTTGAGAGCTTTTGTAAATGCTTAATGTCGTCTCGTCGATTACGGATAAGTAGTAGACCCGACGTATTAGTGACGTCAGTTTTTCTAGGTCAGGTCGATTGCCAGTGTTGCCACTGAGGTTTCTGAAATAAACCCAGATTTCCTTCCGAAACAAACCCAGAAAAACCCAGACTATTCATTTAAGCTATTTTAGACACCCTTTGTTCAAATTAAGTTGGTTTTTCGCTTGTTAGCATGAGGATTAACTAAATGTTCGTCAAAAGAGTCGAATAAAATGTAATTACAACTTTTAAAATATCAATTGTCAAAGTTGTCAGAGACTCGACATCCATACTGACATGTGATAAGCTTAATCGATACATTCGTGTGCGCATGCGGAGCGGGTCGCATTTAATGAAAGTACACATGGAAATTGAACCAAGGGACACGCCCGCAACAAATCAGCTGTCGCCATTTCAACAGACATTTACTGCGCTATGAATATTCAACATTTACTGCATATTGAATATTCATTAAGTCAATTGGCTTGCGTTAGTTCGGTAAATAGCAGGAATCTGTTGTAAACAGTGATTTTTGTTTAACTCGCCGAATCTGCGAAATGACAATTCTGTGCAGAAGTGCCGTTATACCAATCAATCATTCTTTAGATACTCTTACCCCGAATAACGTTTCCTGAATGAAGTTGCATGAATGAAAATAATGCTTGTAAAAATGAATTTTTAAAATTGAAGATGGTTACACGAAATAATCGCGTTGCTAACTAGAAGTTGGATTGATGAAAATGCTTCAATTTTTGATAGAAGTCGGATTTAGATTGACTAAAATCGTCTTGTTAAAATTTTTGCGGTTGGAGTGAAGGAAACCAGAATAAGTATTTTCATACCTAAAATAGAAGCTGGATTGATGAAAATGTCCTGCCCTAAATTGGAGCTGGATAGATGAAAGTATCATGCCTTAAATTGTAGCTGGATTGATTAAAATACCTTGCCTTAAATTGGAGCTGGATTGATTAAAATGTCCTTGCTTAAATTGGAGCTGGATGGATGAAAATATCTTGCCTTAAATTGGAGGTGCATTCATGAAAATCTTTTTGATTAAATTGGAGGTGGATGGAAGATAAAAAGCTTAAGAAATGGAAGCGGGATCAAGGCATTTATATCTTAATTAGAAGCTGGATGAAGGTTATTATATATCTGAAATAGAAGCTTCATGTATTTCAACATGCATCCGCTTCCATTTCAGCTGGAAAGTCGATCCATCTTCTTTTTCAGATATAAATATACCTTCATCCAGCTTCAATTGAAGATATATAAAAATATCTTAACCTGGCTTCCATTTTTCAAGCGTTATTGTCGTCAATCCAGCTATAAGGAACCTTCATCCAGCTTCCATTTCTCTAGCGTTTTTCATTAGCCCAGCTTCCACTTCATATATAAAAATACCCTGTTCCTGATGTTCCAGCTTCCATTTCAGATATAGAAAAAACTTATTCCAGCTTCCATTTTTCAAGCGTTTTATCATTAATCCAGCTTCTATTTCAGACATAAAATTACCTTGATCCAGCTTCCGTTTTAGATATATAAATACCTTAATCCAGCTTACACTTCACATACAGAGATACCTTAATCCAGCTTCCATTTCAGAGATACAAATACCTTAATCCATCTTCCGTTTCAGGTCGAGTAGTTTTGTTTTGAGGATGGATGATCAAGGTGATTAGTTAGTTGCAGCTGTTTCTATTCACATAATCTGCAGATATGTAATATTATATATGATCATATTTTGCAGTTTGGCGTCACTGTGTGATAACGAAGCTCACTAGCGACGCCCTCCTTTATTCAGGCATGGGACTGGTATTCACAGAGTGCAACCATTGACGGAGTTAGACAGATGTATTTGAAAAGCATTTTAAAATTTTGTCGTTAGACACCCTATTTTCTTGTATAAAGTTCCTTAATAAACGATCCAAATTCCAACACGGATTTTCCGTTCTAAAAATAGAAATCAAGTTTCTACTGACTTAACAGCGCTTCGTTCAAAAGAATCACGTTTTGTTCCAAATTTGCTTGCACACGCACAATGTCACAAGATCACAATATCACTTCACCTTGTCACCTTGTGCCGTCAGTTCGAGGAACTCTAGCGACTGTCATGGCCAGCCTTCTCCACTCCGTTCTGTTCTGTGTCACATCCCTCAATTGTCCAAGATTCATCCCTGTCCTCCTGTGTACATCATCCATCTGATCCTCGGCCGTCCTCTTCTCCTTGTACCCTCTCCACATGCCAGCATCATCGCCTTCTCCAGTCCATCCGTGCGCATTACGTGACCGAAAAACATCAGCTTCTGTTTGATGATCATCTGCAGCAACGACATATCCCCTCTTAGTCGACCAATGTCCTGGAGCACAGATTCATTTGTTCTCCTTTTTTCCACGATATTCCCAGCAGCCTTCATATCCACATTTCACACGCAGCAATGTTGTCATCCAACGCCTTCGTCTTCGTTCACGTCTCGCTTCCATATAGCACTATGGGGAAAATCATTGCTTTGACAAGCCTCGTCTTTGTCTGTAAGCTCACATGCCTGTCCCTCCATATCTTATCCATCCCCTGCATTGCAGATTTGCCCATTGAAATTCTCCGCCTCACCTCTTTATCGCATCTTCCTTCCTTCTCCACCATTGAGCCCAAAAACGAAAAACTTGTCACAACCTCTATCTCCTCTCCATCCATTTCGAAGGTATCCCATTCCGCCGTCGTCATTATCTTAGTCTTTTTGATGTTGAAATATAACCCTGCTTTTTCGCTTTCTCTCTTTAGTCTTCTTATGAGTTCCGCAAGATCATCTTTTCTCCCCGCCAATAGTGTAGTATCATCTGCATATCGTAGATTGTTTAGTATTTTTCCTGCTATCTTTATTCCTTCGTCTGCATCATCCATCTCTGCCATTCGTATTATTCTTTCTGCATACAGGTTAAACAAGAACGGAGATAATATACATCCTTGTCTCACCCCCTTTCCAATCCTGATTTTATCCGTGTCTCCACATTCTGTCCTGATCATAGCTTCTTGATTTTCATACAGGCTCTTGAGCAGCATGATGAGATGTCTTGGGATTCCCATCTCTTGCAGTGTTCTCCACAACAAAGAATGATTTATGCAGTCGAACGCCTTACTGTAATCAATGAAGCAAAGGTGGACCTCTTGTCCGAATTCTCGTTGTCTTTCCATTATCCATCTAAGATTTGCAATGTGATCTCGTGTCCCTCGCCCCTTTCTGAAACCTGCCTGATTAACTGGCAACTCTCTCTCCATTGTGCTTTCCATCCTTCTATGCATTATTTTAAGCAGTATCTTGCTTGTGTGAGATATCAGAGCTACCGTGCGGTAGTTTCCACATTCTTTGGCATCTCCTTTTTTGAATATCGGGATGAATGTAGAACTTTTCCAGTCTTTTGGCCACTCACCAGTTTCCCATATCCGGTTGCACAGAATAGTTATTCTCTTCGTCATTTCTTCTCCTCCAGCCTTGATCAGCTCGATGGGTATCCCGTCTATTCCTGGCGCCTTGTTATCCTTAAGCTGTCGGATTGCCCATTCCACCTCCCACTCCAGTATTGCCGGTGTAGTACGATATACAGTCCGGGCAACATAAACGGTCCGGCCACGCCCACTTCGCTGCTAGGATTCAATCTCGCACGACTTACGTGCGAAATCTAATCCGTTGACAAATGCGGTCCGGATGGCTTGACCAACTTCGTTAAAATGATAATAATATTCTGTTTATTCAGCATAGTAACTCGGTGCGCAAAACCCATTGTAGTTCACGCATGTAAGTGTTATTGTGGGGTAGTAACATTACGAATATGCAAACATATTTAGTAGAAAACGTAATTCCAAGGGACGAAGCGGTGTTTAGTACCGTTGCGTGTGCAATGTGCTATTTTTAGAATGGAAAATCCGCGTTGGAAAAATGAACTAATTGATGCATCCGATTTAAAATTGTATTGCTTTTAAATTGAGTGCGTCCTACTCCTAGCCTATGTGTTACGGGCATCGTATATTAAAGTGTTTGCCTGTGTGTGACTGTTGACTTTCGTCTGATTGTTTGTGTGTGGATTAAAGTTATGACAACACTAACGAACTAAATCATGTCTTTTATCGTAAACACCTTTTTCTCACGATGTGGCAAACCTATATAATAATTAACTGCCGTAGAACTCCGCCACTGGTTGCACTCTGCCAGTGCCAGTTCCAAGCCTGGATAAAGGAGGAGAGCGTTGCTAATGATCTTTGTTATCGCACAGTGACATTGAACTGAAAAACCACCAGAGTTGTCATAACCTTGCAACTGATGTAACACTACACGATCATTCTCTATTTTTGCCAGAGGTTGTGAGGCTTATTATAGCCCTACAGTCTTTCTTGGAACCCGTAGTGTCTTCATTGTATCCAAACTCTATAAATCAACGTCAGCCCCAGACTACTTTTCTTGTCATGTCATGTCAAACACCGACGTCGCCGCGCGACGGTTGGTCACATGCATGGACTAGGGCTCTCCACTGACGCCTATTGCGTGCGGCAGCGAGAAGATAGGATCCAGAAAGGTGGGACCATGAAAGAATGTTGTCTATCCAGTTAATACACGGTCTTCCACGGTGTCGATAACCCTCGACGTGACCCAGCGTGATGGCATTTTCCAAAGAATCCTGAGGGAGCCTAATGATATGTCCGAAGTAAGAGAGTTTGGGAGTCTTGATGGAACCCAAGAGTACAGGGGAAGTTCTAGCAATTAAGTCGATAAACTTCCTCTGTTGTGAGCCTGAGCGTCCAGGATATGCGCAAAAGCTTTCGAATACATTTGTTTTCAAAAATTTGAATGTGCTTTTCCTCAGCTTTCTTGAGCGTCCATGATTCGCAACCATAAGTTGCGACTGACCACACCAGGGATTTCATCAATCGGAGCTTGGTTTGGGTGCTGACAGATTTGTTTTTCCAGACCTTCGTGAGCTTCACCATGACTGCCATGCCCATGGCCAGCCTGGACTTAACATCGCCTGAGCACTTGGCGTCACTTGAGATTTTGCTGTCTAGATATGTAAAGTCATCAACCTGTTAGAGACCAACGCCTGCGACGAAAACCTCAAGGACCTCATCGATGTTGGTCATAACTTTCGTCTTTGAAGTATTTATCTTTAAACTACTTTTCTTACTTTTCTGTAATTCTCCTACTAAAACAGTCCACGCCCGTTTCAAGTCTTCAAACCCTGTCCAACACTGTAGCCTAACATCTCTTGAACTATAGATCTGTTCTTTTTCCTTAACCCCTTTGCATTCCACTCAAAACTAAAGTATCGCCAGAGGGCGAGTTGCCTGTGTGGTTGTGGGAGTTCAAACCCCAATGCAGTTAGGACCCGTATTATAATAGTCCTCATTAAAACCCATTACCTAATTAGACCCTAAATAATCCTTCCCGTGCGGATGTGCACTTCGGGCAACGCATTCCACACCGTTTATCACCCCCTCAACAGCATCGTTACACGTCATCACGAGACATCACAAATCCTCTCGTAGTCTCCACCCAGTTCTTCCTTGGTATTCCTCTACCACGTGCTGCCTCCGGGGTCCAGATCGTTGCTCGTTTGGATCTTCTATCTTGATCCATTAAGAATACAAGCCCAAATAGGCCTAAATCAACGTCTAACCCCTCAGTTATTTTTATGTTTGGCTTTCGATTAGCGCTTTAGAAGTTCAAATATAGGCCTAACGATTAGGCTACTCCTAATCAGAAGGTGTAGTTTTGCCAACCTTGCTATTTTTATTTCATTTACAAAATATTATGTAGTTCATAGTCTTGTGAATGGAATAACTGATCTTATTGCAACTTGCAAGAGTCAGCAGCTCAAATAAAACAGTGCATTGCTGTTGTAATTCAGTGTAAAAATTAATATGTGAAACAAGTTATGCTTGACAAGAAATGAAATTATTTATCGTAATCGACATATATAATATTGTCTATGCCTAACTTTTAAATCCGAATAGCAACGTGAGACTAAACATGTTCAGTGCAGCGACTATAGAAAATAATTTTTAAACAGTTCTTCAGTTTCATAACGTGTATAAAACCCTACACTTCTGAAGTTCTTTAAATAATGGGCTTTGTTCAAATGCATTAGCCTAGGTTTCAATTATTTATTTCTCCAAGGTTTAACGTCGTCGTATGACATTAAAGGCCGTTGACGACTCTAGGTTTCAATTGAGAACAAGATCCATTATTAAGAAACTTTATAAAAGAAAACAGGGTGTCTAAAGGATATACTTTTCAATTTGTTAACATCGATCTGTCTGACTCCACCACTGGTTGCACTTTGCAGATGCCAGTCCCATGTCTGGATAAAGAAGGAGGGCGTCGTTAGTGAGCTTTGTTATAACAAAGTGACGTTGAACTTGAACTTCAAATATTTTTAAAGCCTACATCTGTCTCTTCAGGTTCTGTGAATCGAAACAGCTGCAGCTAACTAACCACTCTGATCATTCATCCTCAAAACAACTTAATCTCTCGGCTCTTATCCCCAAACCTTTAACTTTGGTAGCTATTTAACACTATTTAACAACACTATAAAGTCTAAACAAACCGCCTCTTGCTTTCCGCAAGAAAGCAACCCGGATCATATTTGTCAACGAAAACGAGGCAGTGGCGTCTAACGTTGCTCTCTGACGTCATTTGTCACGTGGACCAATGACAGAAGGTTTCGGACCGTTTTTGTTGCCGGACTTTAAATCGCACTACACCGGTTCTCGTTCGTAGTTGATTTCGTTGACCTGTTCCTCTTTTACCCGCGGGTCTTTCTTGTACAATTCCTCTGTGTATTCTCTCCATCTGTCCTTAACTTCCTCTCCTTCTTTTATCACGTTCCCTTCTCTTCCTCTCAGTGCACCCATTCGTGGTATAAATTTGCTAGTTAATTGCCTCACCTTTGCAAACATTTCTCTTGTTCTACCTTTTTTCCCCCTCTTCCTCCATCTCTGTGCAAGTTCTGGCCAAGTAATCTTCCTTGCTTTTGCGCGCAAGTTTTTGAAACTCCTTGTCCAAGTCCTTGACCCCTGCCCTGTTTCCGGCCGATCTCTGCAATCTTCTTTCCGTTGCAACTTTCACCGCCTCATCCGATAGCCATGGCGTTGTTTTCTTTCGTTGTTTCTTCGGCACAAAGTTCTCAGCTTCATTATGTATTATCGTCTTCATTTCCTCCCACATGTCATCTGCATTTATGACATCATCCAGCTCCAGCGCTTCAAAACGGTTCTCTACCGCAATTCTGTATTCCGGCGTGATACCTTTACAGTCGTATCTCACTATTCGATCGCCTTTTCTTAACCTCTTCAGTTTTGTTCTCAAGGTAGCCATTAATAATTCATGATCTGTTCCGCAATAAGCTCCTGGTCTTGTTCTTATGTCTTTCACCGAACTCTTCCATCTCTGTCTTACCAGCATGTAGTCTATCTGGTTCCTACTCCTACCATCTGGTGATGTCCATGTGTATAACCTCCTCTTTGGTTGTTCAAACCATGTGTTTGTAATGCTCAACTCGTTTGCTTCGCAGAAGTCTACCAATCTTGTGCCCGCCTCATTCCGCTTCCCAGTCCATTCCTTCCAGTTGAAGAACTTTTATCCGTACTCTGTCCTACTTTCGCGTTGAAGTCTCCGATGATCATCAGTATGTCCCCTTTAGGTACAGCGTCCATAGTCTCTTGGAGGCTGCTGTAGAAACGGTCATGTTCCTCCTCTTCCGCCACCGATGTTGGGGCATACACTTGGATGACCGTCATGTTGACCTCTCTTCCTCTGAATCTGACACTCATCATTCTATCACTCACTGTATCGTATCCCATTATTGCCGCCGCACTCCTTTTGTCACATATCATCGCTACTCCGTTTCTTCTTCCCACCTCAGATCCGGACATGATTATCCTGAATTCCCCTGATGTGAAGTGTCCCTGGCCTTTCCATCTCGTCTCGCTCAGCCCCAATATAGCCAAGCCAAGACGTGTCATCTCTCCCTTTATCACCTCCAGTTTCCCGAGCTTCATGCTGCGCACATTCCACGTGCCCACCTTCATCTGTATCTTGCAGCTCAGGTTGAGTCGATGCTCCTCGACACCCTCCGTCACTGAACGTCCTTTCGGGTTTGGTTCAGTCACTTCATCACATGCATGTATTACGAGAACTCTTTTCATACCGAGTTATATGCTTCTTGAAGCGAATTATTCCTAAAAAATATGAAGTTCCGAAGCTCATTCGTATATTTCTTACTTATGGCTATAGGCCTAACTTGAATATTCATGAGGCAAATTCAAGCTCATTGTCTGATTGGTTGCGGAATTTCCTTGGTTCAATTTCCATGTGTACATTCATTAAATGCGAGCGGGTCGAGTCTACCAGAATTGTAAGCACATAACACGCGTGGCTTAAGTTTACAAAGTTTTTAAGTTGTCCGAGGTTTTCAGTCAAATTTCCTTAATACAACAACAATCCAACGTTTTAACCGCCTAGAACATTAGTACTCTGCAACAACTTGGCTATTATACCACTGGAGAATTGACTTGACCTACAGTGTATAACTGTATATGCATGTTATAGATGTAATACGGATTAACAAGGAAAGAGACGAGTGACCTGACCTATTTTGAAATGTCAAAATGGTTTTGTGAGCTACTTTTGTATAGTGTATGTGGTCAGCTAAGGGGTGAGCGTACGAATAGACCAGCTCAAGGTCAGCTAATTGTTAAGCGTACGGACAGACAGACTTGCAGGTGGCAGACTGGCGGGAAAGTTGGCGCGGCTCGGCCGACCGTCGCCGGAGAGCGCGAGAGAGAGAAACAGACAGACAGACAGACAGACAGACGGAGAGAGGCAGAGAGAAGGACAGAGCGGCAGAGGGAAGAGTGTACGCCCAGACAGTGAGATAAGTTGTTGAAGGAGTGCTAGTAGTGTAAGACGTTTTAGAGAACAGTGGAGTGTGTGTTAAAAACTTTAGAGAGCAGTAAGATATTAAGGTTGCGTTGCTGTCACAGAATTGAATCGCTTGTCGTCGTTGATGCATTGTTGTGTTATTTGCGAATATTAAAACGGAGAAGAAAATACAAGAAACAGATCTTGGTTGTAAGTGAACAAGTTAAGAGCTTTAGAAACTTATACACTAGCCTTAGATACCGTCATACAGGGAATAGGTTAGGGCTAGGCTGCGCTACAGAACAGTAAGAAGAGACTGGAGAAATCGTCAGTGATTTTGGAACCTGACATTTGGTGGCAGCGGTGGGGTAGCGAAGTCAAGCAACGGACGACGGGATATCGAGTTCAGGCAACGGACGGTGGAATACGAAGTCAAGCAACGGACGTCGGGATATTGTATCCGGGTTTACGAACGGTGAATTGCGAAGTCAAGCAACGAACGTTGGGATAGTCGTATCCAAGCTACGGACAGTGGATTTTGAAGCCTTACGAGACGCCGACCACACGGGAGAAGGACAGTGAGCATCTGAGCAATTGGAGAAGCATTCCGGGCATCCGAACAGCTGGTGAGAAGATACAGCGGGCATACGAACGACATTACGACAACGCAACGCCAGAGAGAGGTATACAAAACTCGCTCCTTGAATAAATAAGCAATAGAAATTACAGTCAACCAATCACAGAAAGCATAGCCACTCCCTCGATTTCTTCACGCAAATCATTGAAGTAAGGAAGTAAGATGGAGAAACTTACAGAACAAAAGCAAGCTAATATAAAGAAGATGTCTTCTGATCGAATAATAAAATTATTAATCGAAGCTGATCTAGACGTGGAAGAAGTCGAAGAGATGTCAAGGGAAAATTTGATGAGAGCTCTAGCAGAGGTGTGGCTAAAAAAGGAAGCTGAAGAGAAAGGCGCTGTAGGTGGTGTTGAAGAGAAACCACAGGCTATGTCTATGGAGGCGTTGATGCAATTTATGATGATGAGGGAGGAGCAACGGAGACAAGAAGAGGAGCAACGGAGACAAGAAGAGAAAGAGAAAGAGGAGCAACGGAGACGAGAGGATAAAGAGAAAGAGGAGCAGTGGAGACAAGAAGAGAAAGAACGGAAACAAGAAGAGAAAGAGAAAGAGGAGCAACGGAGACGAGAGGATAAAGAACGCAGACAAGAAGAGAAAGAACGAGCAGAACAAACAGAAAAGACTAAACAGGAGAAAGAGGAACAACGGAGGCAAGAAGAGAAAGAAAGAGTGGAAAAGGCAGAACGGTTGAGGCAAGAAGAGATAGAGATACAGAAGCAGCAGTTCCAGCTTCAGTTAGAACAACTGAAAAGAGATCGTGACGAAGCAGAACAAAGAAGGATGGAACTAATGATAGAATACGAGAGAGCAAGGAAAAGTGATGAAGAAATACGAAAACAGCAGATTGAAGAGCAAAAGGCTCGCGAGGAAGACAAAGAAGCCATGCGTTTGGTAGAATTGGAAAGAGCCGAAGAGATTCGACAGGAAGAATTGAAAATGGAGAAAGAAAGTTTGGAAAAAGCGGAAAGAGAAAGGGAAGAACAAGTACAATTGGAACAAAAGAAACTCGCTTTGAAGGAAGCTCAGCTCCGAGAAATGGCTATAGAAAAGGAGGAACGCAGAAAGCAGTTAGAATTGTTGCAGCAAAAGATAGAACAAGAAGAACTGCGTAGGGTAGAAGATCAAAATAGACTGAGGGAACGAAATGAAGACGAAAGAAGAAGCCGTGAAGAGTCAGAACGAAACAGGATTCGAGAAAGTGAGACAATGGTGTCCAAGATTAAAAAGATAGGTGATGCAATGAAACACGTGTTACCAAAGATGCCGTATGATATGATGGAGGTGCCATTATATTTTGAGACAGTTGAGAATGCATTCAACAGTTTTACGGTGGAAAAGCAGTTTTGGGTCAAATTGCTGTTGCCACTAATGACGCCAAGAGCGAGAACGGTGTTGAACCGATTGTCTTTTGATGATCTAGACGATTACGACATAGTGAAAGAACATTTACTGAAAGAATTCAAATTGACAGCGAGAGAATATCGATCACGATTTGGAGAAGCGAAGAAAACGGCAGAAGAGACATACACTATGTTTACAGCAAGATTGAAGAATCTGTTGAACTATTATGTCAGAAGTAGACGAGTGGGCAAAGACTATGAGAAGTTATTTGATCTGTTGGTGGCGGATAAGTTGAAAGAATGTCTACCACCGGGTCCACTACAGTTCGTACTAGCAAAAGAGGGTACTGAATGCTTCGAAGCTAGTAATGTTGCAGAACTCGCAGACATACACGTGAACAATCGAATTGGTCTAATGTTTCAAGACAAACCGAAATATGAAGCATGGGGTAATAGTTCGAAGCAACCCAGGTGGAATAGTAATAACAAAGAAACAGGAAACCAAGCCAGAAGTAATGAAGCAAGGAATGATGGTGCTCCTGGAAGACAGTTTAGTCAAGATAGAAGAGAAGCAACGGGTGACAGACAAATATACAGTCGAATTCCAGTGATGGGACGCCAAAGAGAAAACAATGCAGCGTTCAATTACAGGCGGGAGAGCACTGAACAGAGAGGGATTGGTAAGAAACGTTGCCATAATTGTCAGTCAGACAAACATCTGATAAAGGATTGTCGAGTACCACCAAGAATGACAAATCTGAGAAATAGATTTACTCGAAGTGCAGAAAATCTCAGAGTAAATCAGATCCAAGTAATGAATGCACCAAATCAGCCTGAAGAACAAGACAACCGCGAAACGGAAGTAAAGTCAGTAATGAAGTGCACGCCTCAATTTGCTATACAGAGAGAAATAGTAAGTTCTGCTCCCATCAAAGATACTGGTCGAGAAACTGAAAGCAAAGATGAGTGTCAACGTACAAAGAAGTCCTTACTACAGCATGTAAATGTAGAGATACGTGGAAAAGATGACAGTTGTCATCCCGTGCAAGTCAAAGCGCTGATTGACTCTGGTACTGAGATTCCAGTAATCAATGAGGAATTGTTGAAAGGAGCGACAGTGGAAGAAATTGGCAGAGTACATTTGCAATGTGTGGCTGGAGAACCCATTCCAGCTAAGTTGGTGAAAATCGAAGTGCGGATGAGTTGTCATAACGTGGAAGGAGATCTGAAGGACAAGGGAGTAAATATCGCGCCATATTTAACCTTGGTATGTGCTAGCATTCCGGCAGTCTTGTGCAAAGATAACAAAGAAAAGTTCTTGCTGCATCCAGAGATAATTGCAGAACTGAAAGAGGTTCCACCAGTGAGTGTATTGCAAGGAGAATTGCAAGCGAATGTGACTACAAGAGCACAGAGTCGGAGAAGAGAAGTGGAAGAAGGAGAAGAGGAAAAGTCAAATGAAAGTTTGCTAGATGAGGACACCGAAAGCGATGATGAACAAAGCGTTCAAGAAGAAGAAGAAGGAGTAACATCCGGGAACAATGAAATTGAAGAAGAGATGGTTGCATGTGAGCGTGATGATTATGATGATTTTTGGAGTGATGGTGAAATGGACACGAGTATGAGAGATTTGTTTGCCGAGAACACAAGTGATGAAAGACAATTGGCAGACGCGAAGAAGTTTGAAGAGCAGCAGAGAAATGACGAGTCACTGAGGTCGTGGTGGAGGATAGCTGAAGACAAAGGATCAGAGTTTAGTGTGGTGAATGGTTTGATGTATAAGAAGCATCAAATGTTGGATCAGTTGGTATATCAGTTGGTGTTGCCGAAGGAAAGAAGAATTCAGGTGATGGAATTGGCGCACGAGTCAGTATTTGGCGGACACTTGGGAGAAGAGAAGACAAGGGAACGTATCAAGTTGTCCTTTGTGTGGCCAAGAATGCGTAGAGATGTGGTGAAATTCTGCAAGTCCTGTGAGAAGTGTCAGTTGAAAGCACGAAGTTTGGTGATGGATCGAGTGCCGATTACACCAATACCAAGGGAGGATGTGCCGTTCAGAAGAATGACCATGGACGTCGTAGGACCAATCGAACCGACGTCAGCAGCAGGGCATAAGTATTGCCTGTGCATCGTGGACTCATGTACAAGATGGCCGACAATATTCTTGATGAAATCATTGACTGCTAAGGCTGTATGCGAAGCTTTGATGAAGCTGTTCATGGATGTGGGAGTTCCGTCAGTGATAACGAGTGATAGAGGGACGAATTTTACAGCCAGTCTAACAAGAGAATTTCTTAAACTGATGGGGTGTTGTCCTCGATTCGATTCGCCAGGACATCCAGAAGCGGCCGGATTGGTGGAGAGATGGAATCAAACGTTCAAGAAGATGATTCATCATGTCGTTGTGGAAAATCCGAGACAGTGGCATAAAATTATTCCATTTACAGTTTGGGCATTGAGAGAAGTGCCTAATGCAACTACCGGAGTGGCACCGTATCTACTAGTCTATGGAAAGTTGCCGAGAGGGCCACTAACCATTCTTAAAGAAAGCTGGACCAAAGAGATAAATCTACCACCGAACATTGGAGTGCAACCGGCAAAGTACCTGAAGAATTTAAGAGCAGACATGGAAAAGGCCTTGACATTCGCTGAGAGCTGTGCTGAAGAAAAGCAAAAACAATACGCCAGTCAATATAACAAAAGAGCAAAAGATAAAGAATTCGAACCAGGAGAAAACGTCATCGTGCTGTATCCAACGTCAACCAATAAATTGATCTCGCGATGGCATGGTCCATGCACGGTCTTGCAAAGAAGATCCAAATATTCGTATCTGGTGGACATGAACGAAAACGGTCGACGGATTATTCATGCTAACAAGATGAGGAAGTTCATTACGAGAACATTGTCTTGTGGTCTGATCGTGGAAGAGGATGACGAATTTGGATCAGTGGTAGAAATACCGCTGAAGGAAGACTATTCAGAGACAAAACAGAAGTCACTCCAATTGGATTACGAACAAATTGGACATCTGACGAGCGAACAGCAGAAACAATTACTTGATGTACTGAATCGATATGCAGACAGATTTTCAGATAAACCTGGACTATGTACATTAGTAGAACACGAAGTGGTGCTGAGACCAGACTTTCGAGAAAAGGAATTCATGGCATATCGAATACCACTAATATACCGAGCAGAAGTGGAAAAACAAATACAAGAGATGCTGAAAGAAAACATCATCCAACCATCGTCAAGCAGAATGGCAAGTCCACTTGTCATTGTCAAAAAGAAGGATGGATCCTTGAGATTGGCTTGTGACTACAGATACATTAACTCTTTTACTGAGAACTGCAGATATCCTATGCCAATCGTCAACGATGTCTTGAGCAAAGTCGGAAAATCCAAGTTCATTTCTGTTATGGACTGTCGCAGCGCATATTGGACTTGTCCTGTGAAAAAGAGTGATCAATGGAAGACTGCGTTTGTTACACATAATGGACTGTACGAATTTACGCGTGTTCCTTTTGGAATGATTAACTCTGGACGGACTTTTGTAAAAGCGATAAATATGATTTTGCAACCGATTCATGATTTTACTGAACCTTATGTTGATGACATTGCAGTGCATTCTAATGATTGGGACATTCATTTAAGACATTTGGAATTATTTTTGAAACAAATAAGACTGCATAATGTAACATTGAACTTGAAGAAATGTGTGTTTGGTAAGAGTGAGGTGAAGTTCATCGGTCACCTTATAGGATCAGGGAAGAAGATGATGAATCCAGACAGGATTGACAGTTTGATTAATTTGAAGAAACCTGAAACCAGGAAGGAAGTGAAACAAGTCTTAGGATTTTTTTGGATTTTACAGACAGTTTATTTGTAATTTTGCTGAAATTGCTAAACCATTGACAGACTTAACCAGCAAGAAAGTACCTGAGAACATTGTTTGGACTGATGCACATCAGAAATCCTTTGATTCCCTTAAACAGATTGTCTTGTCAAATGTGATTCTATATATGTTTGAGGTTGGTAAACCTTTTAATTTGTACTGTGATAGCAGTGATTTTGCTGTGGGAGCTGTTCTGTCTCAGGTGGACAATGAAGGGATAGAACGTCCCGTTTCATTTTATCAGTCAGAAGCTGACAGATACCCAGAGGAGATGGGCGACGATTGAGAAGGAAGCCTATGCAATCATATGGGCTTTAAACAAGTTGAAAGAAATTCTTATTGGTTCTAAAATCAATGTGTTTACAGACCATAATCCTTTAGTTTATTTGACTGAATCAATGTCGAAATCTGCTAAATTAGTCAGATGGTCTTTATCATTGCAAAATTTTGACATTCTATTGAACTATAAGAAAGGTAAATTGAATGTAGTAGCCGATTGTATGTCTAGATTGTAGTGTAAGATATTTTATGATGTATTATGTTATGGACTATTTGCATTGTTTAGTTAAGATACGTTCGCTAATTTTTATAGATAATTAGCTCTCTTTAAAAGAAAGGAGGGAGGTAATGTGAGCTACTTTTGTATAGTGTATGTGGTCAGCTAAGGGGTGAGCGTACGAATAGACCAGCTCAAGGTCAGCTAATTGTTAAGCGTACGGACAGACAGACTTGCAGGTGGCAGACTGGCGGGAAAGTTGGCGCGGCTCGGCCGACCGTCGCCGGAGAGCGCGAGAGAGAGAAACAGACAGACAGACAGACAGACAGACGGAGAGAGGCAGAGAGAAGGACAGAGCGGCAGAGGGAAGAGTGTACGCCCAGACAGTGAGATAAGTTGTTGAAGGAGTGCTAGTAGTGTAAGACGTTTTAGAGAACAGTGGAGTGTGTGTTAAAAACTTTAGAGAGCAGTAAGATATTAAGGTTGCGTTGCTGTCACAGAATTGAATCGCTTGTCGTCGTTGATGCATTGTTGTGTTATTTGCGAATATTAAAACGGAGAAGAAAATACAAGAAACAGATCTTGGTTGTAAGTGAACAAGTTAAGAACTTTAGAAACTTATACACTAGCCTTAGATACCGTCATACAGGGAATAGGTTAGGGCTAGGCTACGCTACAGAACAGTAAGAAGAGACTGGAGAAATCGTCAGTGATTTTGGAACCTGACAGGTTTATTTCTGTGCAGAATTATTCCTCGGGTCATAGATTATTTGTGAATCGACAACATGAGATCTTGATCGTGGAGTTTAAAATTAAAATTAGCATAAAAAGTTATGTATCACAACCATTTTATATTGAATTTCACAGAACATTCATGTGTTGTAAGTGCAAAATGTCAACTCAATAAAATAAGCTAGGGCTGCCAACCGTCCCGGATTCGCCGGGACAGTCCCGGAATCGACCCTGTACGTCCCGTGTCCCGGATTGTTCTCAAAATAATTGTCCCGGAATTTGGTCCAGATCGAGATCCACTTAGCACAATTATTGTTCCTATTGATTTTTGCTTAGCCTACTAAACTCAGCCATTTATACGATGATTTTATGTTCTGCCCTCTATCAGACCCAGGCCGATGGGGTCACGTGGTTTCTGATGAAGCATCTTGGCGGCCATTGTAACGAGTATTTGATGGTCTATTTTTAGCTCAACCAATCACACGCCATGAAAGAACCACCGATCACAGAAGAGAAATTGTAGGAGTTCAGGCTTCTTCGGCGTGTTTTTTTTTGAATTTTTTATTAAGTTTAAAAGCGATAATATAATCACAGTCAATTCAAATATTTATAAATAATATGGATAGGCCTATGCGTGGCGTGACGGCGCGTGAAATGTTGCGCAGTATACTGGTTGAAAAAATGCAGGAGGAAGTTGTTATTTCTCTTTTCCACTGGTGAACGTAAATAACATGAATCATCTTCTATGATTAGTGGTTCTTTCATGGCGTGTGATTAGTTGAGCTAAAAATAGACCATCTCTACTCGTTATTCTTATTTCATGCTCTTTATCTCCACTGCTTCAACGTCACTGGGCAGCTAAACAGAGGAAGCTCTGTCTAGTAATATATAATATTATATGAGGTCGTTGATCAGACCTATACATTACATTATAATTGTTGGCTGAACATCGGGAGTTAAAGTCTTCAAAACTTTACAAATCACTGACACTCGATTTTCGGTTTAGCATATTGTGTCCAGTTTTAATGCTTTTTGCGAGAGAGCGTTCAGCATTATGAACGATCTGTTGTCTAACAATCGCAATTACCCGAGCACCGAGAGTTCACCGGCTTATTAAAGCACAACTGTTAGTCTGTTAGTAAGACATGCGCTGATTTCTGGGACTTTGTGCCCAGTGTTCTGAAATTGCACATAAAAATAGGCCCTATAATATATATAAAGATAGGCCCTAAGTTTAATATAAATTATGCTCTCCGGTGGCAGAACGTTCCTCAATTTGGGCTCATAAGTCTTACTCTGATAAGACTGGAGATTGAAATGCTTCTTCTTGATGTTGATTCTTGTCTTAAATTTAGACTATGAAATTATGTCTTAATGATTTGTCTGAAGTTATTAAGGACTTTTTAGTAGATTGTAGATGTAGATTCTATACTGGGCTGACACAACTTCGTATTCTGCGCGCTGCAGCACGCCTCATTGGTCATCTGCCCAAATTTGGTCATGTTACAAATTACATGCTGGAGGTTCTGCATTGGCTCCCAATCCGTCAGCGCATCGAATACAGAATCTCGTCCTTAATATGGCGCTGCCAGCTAGGTCTTGCTCCATCTTACCTACTCGATCTTTGTCGGCCTGTGTTAAGTGCTCGGACTGGTCGGTCCCTACGCTCGGCTGTTAGGGAAGTACTCTTTGTCCCATTTGCTCGTACCTCCATCATGCAGAGTCGTGCTTTTTCTGTGGTTGGCCCAGTGGTATGGAATGCCCTCCCACTTGAGCTGCGCCTGTTCCCTAGATCACTCTCTGACACATTCTATAAGCACTTAAAAACTGTTCTGTTTGTCCGTACTGGAGTCGGGAGCGCCTCTGAGTAGTTTCCTTGAAGAGGCGCTATATAAATACTTGAATGAATGAATGAATGAACTTTTGTTACATTATGCGCTTCTGTGGATTCACTGGATTGTGTAAATTGGTAATGGCACATCGAGTGACTGAAGGCGTCCCGGAATGGCAAAGTCAAAAGTTGGCAGCCCTAAAATAAGTCCAGATTTTGCCAAAAAAAACTCAGAAACCCAGACGAAGGCAAAAAAAGATCTAGTGGAAAAACCCAGCTGTGGCATCACTGTCGATTGCGTAATTCGAGCATTGAATACATAGGTTGTTGCAACGACCTTGTATTACTAGACGGAGCTTCCTGTATTAAGCTGCCCGCCGGTGCCCGATGATGTTGAAGCAGCGTAGAAAGAGCAGTTTATGTGATGTACTAGCTGTACCCGGCCACGCGTTGCTGTGGCTGAAAAGACCGTCCAACCCTCCTTTCCTACGTCCCCTCCCCTTTCTCCTTCCCCTTCCCCTCCCTTTCCTCTCCGCTTCCTCCCCTCGCCTTCCTCCCATCCCCTGTAGAAAGACGCGCGGAAAACGGCCGCAAATGGACGATTTTGCAAAAACCGACAGTTACATATAAATTTGCGCTATAGCAGACCGTCGGCTACACGTTTTGAAACGCGCCCGAAGAATGGATTTGAAACGCGCCCGAAGAATGCGTGAAAGTTCAAACTCGAAATGGCTGGACTCCATCGAGTCTATCGAATGGGATTAAAAGTTGTGTTTTTTTGGTCGTAAAGATTGCGCTTTTCCCCAAAAGGCATTATACAAACCCGCTTATGTTCGAATGGAACGTTTTGCGAAAAATTTCAAAACCATCGGTCAAGAACTTTCGGAGTGCCTTCATGTCGAACTGTAACGTTTTACATTTTTATTTATATAGATTGACTGCGGAGCTACAGTTGGTGTAAGGTCGTTGATGTGAACAAGCGCACATCGTTGGTTGCCAAAAGTCGTCTATTCAGCTTATAAATTGCAATAAATTTCGATTAATATCAGACTTTAATTTTAAAATGCTTGACATCCGTACACAGCGCAATATTTTCGTCTGTACCGTTTGGTTTTCACTTTTGACTGCAGCAATCTTTTTCATATCCGCCATTTTCCTACCCCACAAGATACCTCAGCAGAAACCACGTGATCCCATCGGCCAGGGTTATTGACGGTGAAAACGACGTTGGGTCAAGGTTTCACAACAGTCAACAGTTACTATTTCTAGCCTTTGAATTTTATCAGAACAAAGCTCAGATTGCTCATAATAATTAGTATTATAGCACCATTGCAGCATTTCGGTTTCAGTTCAAGAAGTTTGAGTTTATTCAGCAACATAATCAAAATAATAGGCCTAATACAATTAAGCATGGTCAGTGAAAATAATAATAATGTCTGTAGGCTAACGACAAAAAACGGAAACGGAAAATAATTTACCTTTGTTACATCGTGCGACGCTCTCCCAAGAACGTTCATCTCGAACAAATAGAAATTAACGACGATATTTTCATACTGCTTTTGGCAATGAACAATCGACAGCTTCCCTTAAGTCTGATGCGTTGAGTGGCTGATGACAGAAAATGGATCCTAGTGCCGGCTAAAGGTTAAATACCACTTATAAGACACAAGAAAGCGTACCGGTATACCAAAATCGACACACAGAAGCCGAAATCAAGGTTTTTCAAAGAGGCAGCAAGTAATACAAAGTCATGGCATGTCATGTCATTCCACCATCGTCGCTCTGCGACGGTTGGCTGCACGAATGGATGAGCATTTTCCACAGTTGTCTATTCCCTGCCATGCTCATTAGCCTCCACAAAGTTCTTCCGTGAAATAGACGGTGTGAACAATATGGAAGGGCTGGTTTCATCATGCTGATCTCTGCGGAAAGGAGGAAGATGAAAGCCAAAGTCTTGATCGATTTGTGGAATTTTTAAATCAAAGAAGTTACGATATCAATGATCCAAGAACAGAACTTAGACGCCGACGGGAAATATTGGGAAAACGAGGTACCACTCAAAATAGAAAATATACAGAGAATATTCTGTTCTGTACAACTCTTTTGAGCGATGTACAGAATTCGTTGAAACCATAGCACATAAACTTCGCTGACTGGTATTGTACTTTACTACTCACATGTAAATTAATTATCCTAAGACTCCAGATACACTGGGCCTGCACGATTATTGTATTAACTGCACTGCGAATACATTGGAATGAATGCCAAACAGATGAGTATCCTTGCCTACTTTGATCACAATATTATCAGGCCACCATTTTCGCATTGAAAAACAATTATTGTCGCCATAACATACCTTCCAAGGCGATTGAGTATTAAGTTGTAGCATAGGATAAACATTTGGTATAACACGTTCTATTTAACATCCTTAAAACCCTTTTCCAGCTTCGATTTCTTTAGCGTTTTATCATTCATTCAGCTTTTATTTAAGATATAAAATATCCTGATCCCGCTTCTGTTTCAGACATATAAAACACCTTCATCCAGCTTCGATTTCTCAAACGTTTTATCCATCCCGCCTCTGAAGCTGAAGTGTCACTCCTGCTAAACTCTCTTCCCAACAAACAGTGTGAATTAGATCCTATCCCAACTGCTCTCCTAAAAGACTGCGCTTCCGTCCTCATTCCTATAATCACTAAAATTATCAATCTTTCACTCTCCACTGGCAATTTCCCAATGGTCTTCAAGCAATCTCTCGTCACTCCTCTTCTGAAAAAAGCAAATCTTGACAAGGAAAACCTATCAAATTACCGACCCATCTCCAACCTTTCTTTTCTATCGAAATTAACTGAACGAATTGTCCTTGCCCGCCTAAACGATTACCTCTCTTCTAACTCACTCCTCAATCCCCACCAATCTGGCTTTACTAAACACCACTCCACAGAAACTCTACTCGTCTCTCTCTACAATAAACTGGTCTCGGCCGTCAGTCATCAGCAAGTCTCCTGCCTCTGTCTCCTTGACATCTCCGCTGCATTCGACACCATCGATCACAGTCTCCTTCTTAATCGACTCTCTTCTTCCTTTGGCGTCTCTGGCACTGCTCTGCTCTGGTTCGAGTCCTACTTGTCTTCCAGATCTTTCTCTGTTAAAGCCTCCAGTCACTGTTCGAAACCTCTTCCATTATCTTGCGGCGTTCCTCAAGGCTCCGTCCTGGGTCCACTCCTCTTCATTCTCTACACCACTCCTTTAAGTCATCTCATAAAATCCTCGTCTGTTGACCACCATCTCTATGCAGACGACACCCAACTCTTCATATCCTTTTCCCCAGGCTCTTTCTCCACCTCCATTGCTAAACTTCTCAATGTGGTCAATCTGATCTCTCAATGGATGTCGTCCAACCTCCTCTGCATCAACCCCTCCAAAACAGAGTTCATTATTCTAGGCATTCCTGACCAAATCAAGAAAATCCCTGACCCTTCAATACACCTATCGACTAACTCTTCATCTCTTACCTTCACCTCTGATGCTCCGGTCCGCAATCTTGGTGTAATGTTTGATTCACACCTCTCCTTCTCTAACCACATCTCTAATCTATCGCGCTCCTGCTTCATGCACATCCGGGACCTCCGACGCATCCGACCCATGCTTGATTTCAAAACTGCTTCCACCATTGCTACGTCCATCGTCCACTCAAAGCTTGACTATTGCAATTCCCTGTTCTTAAACCTTGATTCCACACAACTTAAGCGCCTCCAACTCATACAAAATTCTCTTGCTAGAGCCGTCACCAGAACACCCAGACATCATCACATCACCCCCATCCTCAAGTCTCTTCACTGGTTGAAAATCCCAGAGCGAATTCACTACAAAGTTCTCTCCTTAACATACAACTCCTTACAATGCTCCCAGCCCAGATATCTTCGCGAACTGTTCACCATCCAGCCTACCCGTTCTACCCGATCATCCGCCTACCTTACACTCTCTCGACCGCCGGTCACAAGTCATCTCAAGTTCTCCAACCGAGCCATATCCAACTCAGCACCACGCCTTTGGAATGATCTGCCTGCTGAGTTCCGATCCTTTTCAGTTCCTACTCCATCATTACTAATCACACACCATCACCTTCCTCAGGCTCCTCTATCCATCACACCTCGGGCCTTTCACTCGAAACTAAAGACACTTCTGTTCAAGAACTCTTATCCTGTTTCACCTGATCCCCCACCCTCCAATTCCCGGCTCAGACGACACCCACCTTAGTAGCTGTTCCACACCTCTGATCATACGGTACCTCGACCCGGACCACCATGGACTACTCTTACGGACAACCCTTTTGACTCAACGCATTTGATCCTGATCCTATGGTAACTCGACCCGGACCACCACGGACTACTCTCACGGACAACCCTCCTAACTCAACGCAGCGCTCGTGAATAAGCCGGTGCCCCGCGCTTGGCTTTCCAGTGGCGCTTTAGAAATTAGGAGATTACGATTACGATTACGATTACGAAAACACCTTCATCCAGCTTCGATTTCTCAAACGTTTTATCATCCATCCAGCTCCAATTTAATCAGGACGATTTTCATCAATCCATCTTCAACTTAATCAAGAATATTTTCATCAATCCAGCTTCAATTTAATCGAAAACATTTTCATCAATCCAGCTCCAATTTAAGGAAGGACATTCTCATCCATCCAGCTCCAATTTAATCAAGGAGATTTTCATCCATCCAGTTCCAACTTAGTCAAAAACATTTTCATCCATCCAGCTCCAATTTAATCAGGACGATTTTCATCAATCCATCTTCAATTTAATCAAAAACATTTTCATCAATCCAGCTCCAATTTAAATCCCTTTTTTCCGTCGAAAAAAAAACCCAAGAAAAAACACAAGCTCGTCCAAAAAAAAACATTTCCCAAGTTCGGATAAAAAACCCAAGATCTTGTGAAATAACCCAAGGAGTGGCAACGCTGAAAAGCAGTAGGTTTTCCGTGCTCGTGTCCTACTTACTAATTATGACGTCGGTTTTGTGAGTCACCATAGACATTAGCCTACCGTAATCAACGAATTTATATAGCGCCGGTACAGCTGTCAAGGAATGTCGATGGATGTGTGATGGTTCAATGGATGAGAATTTACTTCAACCGTTGATCAATACAGAACGAACTGCACATGCAAAGCAACACCGCGGCATTGTTGGCTAAATTTTACTGTTCTTTCTATTTGATTCGATGTATTGAGTTGTACTTACATGCATGTACGCATGTATGTATATATGTATGTATGTATATATGTATATATGTGTATATATATGTATATACAAGATGTGTCACCCGGCGTTGCCCGGGAAATTTAGGGTTTTCAACACTACTCCTCTGGAGTACCCAGCATTGACCGCTCAATTTCGGGTTTTCGGTAACCCTCCACCCACCCCGCTTCCCCAAAAAGACAAACATGACCCGTCCCTGAGGGGCTGGCGTGTGTGCTGACTGTGGCCTAATACAATTATTGCAGTTTTTCTGTTCTGTTAGTATAGTTGTTTCAGCTGCATAATTGTAAACTGCAACCGGTTTCGGATTGTTGACAAACGGAAATTATTATTGGGCGTGTATGACGTCATGCGGGCTGTTGCCTCTTTACTAAATACGACAAGAGGGCTGCTGTAAGGATTAAAACGCTAATAACTCTGGTCTTAAAGTGAATTAAAAGCTGAAAAAAGTTGCGTTGACCTTATAGCTTGGGTAAGAATCAATTGCAAAATTTTTTGTAAACCGACGCTGTTTCATTTCCGATCCTATTTTTTTACGAAGAGTCCAAATCCATACAAACAAACATAATATTATGGAAGGACAAACTTTCGGAATTATCTATATAAATAAAGAGAAGATTCCGTCTGTTTGACCGGAATGCATTTCCACAAGTTTTGAGCTTTTCACTCCAAACTTGCACTACTGTGTCCGTCTCGGCTTCCGACGCGTAGAGGAGAGGTTCGCGAATCTCTGCCACCATGGGAGGCACAATGGGGGGGGGGGGGCAAAAACACTCATTTTCCCTGTTGGCCTTTGCCCTTTCAAGCTTACGACGGCGCTTTTCTTTCGGCTCCTATACGTAATACGTATAAAAGCACTTGACTCAGCGGGAGCGGGAGCTAGTGGACGTGCAGTGCGCTCTTCTCTTCATCTTTCCTTAATCTTTCCGTCTCTACAATCTGGATAACTCTAACTTTCTTCTGGAACACTCTTCTCCATCCGGTGAGTTCGTTCCATTATTTTTTGCTTCTTCTCATCCACGATCCTCCACATTAGGCCTATTCATTCTGCATCATTCAACCTTTGTCTAACTTTTCATCCCATAGCCAGCCATTATTCCCTCCATCTTCATAAGCCCAGCATGAATCTGTCAATCATACTCCTCCTGGTCACATTAAGGATCCAAACTGCTCACTTTATCCAGTTTCACCCCTCCAGCCTCTCACTGACCTACATACCGTTCTCACCCCGGCATCATAACCCCGCCCACTTTCTGACCGCGACACAACAGAATGGTTACATGTCCCACATTCCTCTTCCGTTTTTCTTAACAATTGGCCGCAAAAGACAACCTCAGCACCAGATTCACAATAGTTTCTTCTTTTTCTTAATTCTTCTTTCTGGCGACATACATGTAAATCCAGGTCCAATCAATAGGTGTTCCGCCTCTCACTCTCCCCCGCCTACACCCTATTCTGTTGCTACTACCACTCCTGCTGCCGTTGCTGCTGCTGCTACTGCTCCTCCTCCTCCTCCTCCTCCTCCTCTTCAGCCTAACTGTCCTTCTACTGCTGCTGCTGCGTCTATCGCTACCTCTCCTCCTCCTCTTCCTCTTCCACCTCCTCTTCCTCCTCCTCCTCCTCCTCCTCCTTCTCCTCCTACACAAGACAATGACAAAAACAAATTTCTACTATGTTATCTAAATATACGATCACTGCTTCATCCATCACACGCTGCTGAATTAAACGACTTGGCTCTTTCCTCTCATCCTCCCGATCTATTTGCTTTAACCGAAACATGGTTCAATTCAGGCACAACACATGCTCAGTATCAAGATTCTATTCCCTCTGGTTACCACTTGTACAGCACCCCTCGTCCCTCAAAATTGACAACCGACCGGTCGCCGTCTTCTTCGCTCTGCAGACCACGGCGATCAGACTATCCATTTTACCTCTAGACTCTAGTCATGTAGGCATGAGCGGAGACCTGGGGGGGGGCCCGTGGGGGAGTACGGAAAGACGCGAGATTTTTTTGGCGGACGAGTGGCTGAGTGTCGCCGAAAAATTTCCATCTTTTGTCGGCCAAAATTTATGACGACCTTTTTTTTAGTCATCTGGCGAAATCTCGACGAAATTTTCTATTTTTGCCGCCAAAAAGTTGATTTTTTTTAGTGCTGACGCTCAAAGATTGGGAGGGGGAACAAATGCATGGGCCGTCCCAACACCTTCATTGGGGGTGACCGTCCCCTCTGCCCCCCTAGGTCTCCGCCCATGCCTGTAACGCGTTTTCTCCGTTGTTGGTCTATAGACCTACGACATGGAACGAGATTCACCGATAGTCTAACGGCGCGCTATCTCCCTCACGTCATTTGCTCGCAGTCGCAGTTCTATCGACTCCTTTAAGGTATTTTTTCTGCTTGGCCTGGGTTGGGAGTGCTTCTGAACTTTAAAAAAATAGTAGGCTCACAATATACTTTTTTCGACGGAGTGAACTACCGACGCCAGGGGGCAGAGGTGGTAGGCTAGCTGCCCCAACTCTGTTCAGACTGCAATAGTCCTGCATGGTCAATTTGCTATTTTAAATACTATTTAATTAGTTTCGTCTATGTATAATATTGATCCTGACTGTTTATCCAAAAACTAGACACATTTGCTAATGACAAGTCGTAAACTTATTCAATCAATTCAACCAATCGAGTTGTCCACCACACCATGCACTCCCTTCTCTCCACCAACCTCTACCAGATCTTAATTCCCAATAGGCCTATGTCCTATCTCCACTGCAACTCCAATAAATTCAACTCCACTAATCCACTACTGTGGCAAAATCTGATTGCACGAAGCGTTCTGCACTAGTCAACCTATAGCGCTGGTGGATGAATTGATGAACAGATTAATTACTTATTAACGAATTAATGAACGGATTAATCGATTAGGCCCTATTATAATGAACAGATTAATTAATAATTAATGAATGGATTAATTATTAATGAATGACTTAATTAATTATTAATGAACGGATCAATTAATTATTAATGAATGACTTAATTAATTATTAATGAACGGATCAATTAATTATTAATGAATGACTTAATTAATTATTAATGAACGGATCAATTATTAATGAATGACTTAATTAATTATTATTGAACGGATTAATTGATTATTGATGATTGACTTAGTGGAATGCGGTGCGGGATAATGATGTGGTTAACATGCTTAATTTTCAATCAAAGGAGTCGGCGCAGATGCACCAGAGCACTTAGCAACTCAGCTATACAAAGTAGCATATATATATATATGCATGTCGGTGCGAAGATCAGATGGCAAAGGAGAGGACTGGACAAGTGCCCTTGAATGCTGAGGCAAGGGAAATGAAGCTATTAACACTTTACACCCATGGCTGTCTTTCAGGCTGCTCAAGTGACTGCCCCTCCTCTTGGTTAGATTGCTGGATGGGAGAATATTATTAAAAAGTGACTATTTGAATGAACAATTAAAGCTTTTAGAACTGGATTACAACTAGGGAATGTAATCCCGGGGCACTTGCTCAATCCCGGGATTCCGGGATTATAAATGAGCCAAACCCGGGATCCCGGGATTGGCTTATAGTAGCAATTTAAAAAAATTCTTAGACATAGTATAATAGTAGGCCAAATACAGTACAGCTTTCTCTTTGCTTTACGCACTTCAACCGCGATCAATTATGACTCACGACAAGGGCTTTAGTCATTGGTCCCTGGCAACAGCGGGGTTTGTTTGAAACTTGATAGTGATAGGCCTACGACCAGTGACTTCTATCCCCACTAAACAAACAAGTTAGACCCCTCTCCTCCCCACCCTGGCCTGCCCTCTCATGTCTCTCCTTTGACCTAGATTGCCGTGAGTTGAGCCCAGATTCAGATTCCCCGTCTTTAACTGGGCTTAAGTTGCGATCACTCTGAATAGGGTAATTAACCTCTGCATACGATGACCCGGAATTAGGTCAGACGATACGAGGTGACAAATGCACCGACTGACCACAGCGCGAGGACACAACAGGTAGCAGGCTAGCCAAGATTTACCAGTGAGTGACTGATCTTGCAGCCTAGCCTAGCCGCAGTCCTCTGATATTAAGGCAGCAAGGGCCCGTCTGTGACTCTGTGTGCTGTCCAGGTCCTTTCCACTCACCAACCGGCACAATTATACGGGCCAGGTGTCATCAACACACGTCAATTGGAGTTAGGCGCTATGACGTCGCAGGCCTAGTCGGTCAGCTCTGCTAGCGTCTGACATCTGTTTATCTTCTATAAGTCAACTGAATGTGTCTGGATGATTATTGTGGGTCTGTAGCCTCTATACATGAACCAGGCAAGGAATGGGAGGGAGCAAACCTAAATCTCCTGCCTGATCACTCAGAAACGCCTACCTCCAGTCACCCCTCTGGGTTTTCTGCTGGCCGCCAGCTTACCTTCATTAGGGCGTCTGCTTATCCATCGTTTTGGCGTCTATTGACCGTAGATTGTTGCAAAATTGGTCAAGTAATTTAGTAAAAATCCGAATTTTCGGAAATCCCGAAAAACGGGATTCCATGTGTATCAATCCCGGGATTACGGGATTGTAAAATGTCCGGGATTCCCGGGATCCCGAATATCGGGATCCCGGGATTACATTCCCTAATTACAACTCCAACAGCTGCTGCTGGTGAAGTGCGTAGTACCCCAGCGACTGCCACTGTACATTATCTACAAGCCCTATCCTGATCAATTCATTCACTAATTCATCCAACATTCACCCAACCACCTTACCCCGTCCATCACTACATCCATTCATCCATCAAGTCATTCATTAATTCATCCATCACTCACCCAATCACCTTACCCCATCAATCGCCCAACATCCATCCACAGATCAAATCATTCTGATTCATTAATTCATCCATTCATCCAACCACGAACCAACTGATTGGACGACAGGAAAAATTGTGAGTTCGCTTATCAATTCGCAGCCCAGTAACCAATCGCTTGTGAACTGGGCCGTGGATCACAGATTGAGTAGTAATGACCTTGAAAAAAAATTCAACCATTTTGGTAAGACTATGCTAGAGTAGGGCTGCCAACCGTCCCGGATTCGCCGGGACAGTCCCGGAATCGACCCTGTGCGTCCCGTGTCCCGGATTGATCTCAAATTGTCCCGGAATTTGGTCCAGAGATCCACTTAGCACAATAATTGTTCCTATTAATTTTTGGTTACTAAACTCAGCCATTTGTACGATGATTTTTATGTTCTGCTCTCTATCAGACCTAGGCCTATACATTACATTAATTGTTGGCTGAACATCGGGAGTTAAGTCTTAAAAACATTACAAATCACTGACACTTGGTTTTCGGCTTAGTATATTGTGTCCAGTTTTATTGCTCTTTTGCGAGAGAGTGTTCAGCATTATGAACGATCTGTTGTCTAACAATCGCAAGTATACCTGAGCACCGAGAGTTCGCCGACCTTATTAAGGCACAACTGTTGGCATGACATGTACTGATTTCTGCGACTTTGTGCCCAGTGTTCTGGAACTGCTTAACGCACATAAGTATAGGCCCTATAAAATATTAAGAATAGGCCCTATGAGCCTACGATACCTACGAAATCCCTTCAATTTTGACTCATAAGTCTCACTCTGATGAACCTAGGTGACTGGAGTTTGAAACGCTTCTTCTCGAGGTAGATTCTTGTCTTAAATTTAGGCTATAAAATTATGTCTTTTGATGAATTGTCTGAAATTATTAAGGACTTTGTAGTAGATTGTCGGCCTAGATAGGCTAGATGTAGATTCTATACTGGGCTGACACAACATTTGTTACATTATGCGCTTCTGTGGATTGTGTAAATTGGTTATGGCACATCGAGTGGCTGAAGCCTGAAGGTGTCCCGGAATGGCAAAATCAATAGTTGGCAGCCCTATGCTAGAGATGTAAAGCATAAAATTGGAGATCTTATATAGTTCTTCAAAATGACACAAGAGAGTTGCGTCGGTGAATTTGCCATGCCTCAGAAGGCATTTCAAGTTTGGGTAATTATAATTCTGGGGTTTTCGCTTAAAACATGCTGCTGGTCTGTCAACTCTGAGATAGGACAAGTAAAGACATGGCTCGGAACAGGTTGAACTCGAATATGATTCATAAATGATTCGTTTATATAATGCTCAGAAGTAGACTTCATGTATGTGTAAGAGCGCTGTGAATTGTTAAGAACCATCACACATAACAACACGTATCACTGATATTTTTGCAAAAAGTTACTGCATTAAAACCGACAACAATGACAGATGACAGGAAAATCAATAGAAACAATGCATAACAGCAATTCAATAAAAGTTCAAAAAGTTAAACAGACAAAATATTTCCTATACAAAACCTGCCTTCCAACAGTCTGCTGGTTTCTCATAAGTGAAATCCTGTTGCAAGGCCACTGGGGGGGTCAAACATTCTTCAACCCATTCCGAGGACTCGCCTTTAGAAACAAGTAGAATCGTGCCTTCTCAGTGGCTGGCCCCCTTGCTTTGGAATGGGCTCCCTTTGGCATTGTGATTCTTTCGTCCCAAGGAGGGCCCACTTTGAATCTTTCTACTTGCATCTCAAAACTGTTCCTTTGAGCCAAGCTGGGATCGGGAGCACTTCTGAGTAGTTGCTTCAAAGCAGTGCAATAAATAAATCCTCGAATGAATGAATGAAAACAGTCTAGCAGTAAGTTATAAAATCGAGGAAAAACAACAACATTGCCTCTGTGGTGCTTCAGTTGCAGACGGAACATGCACAACAATCTCAACTTCAGAAACATTCAACAACCATGTAATGCAAGTTTCCATTTCAGTCCAACAAAATCTTGTCCCGCCCTGCACTATTTGTTTCACTTCCAGTACTACGCAAGTTGTAGAACAGGTCAGAACTTCAACGTGTAATGCAAGTTTCCATTTCAGTACAACAAAATCTTGTCCCACCCTGCACTACTTGCTTCACTTACAGTACTACGCTAGTTGTAGAACAGGTCAAAACTTTATGCCACATGCACATTGAGTCCATAATAATTTACTGTTGCTTTGATGCAAGAACACGTATTACTGAAATGACTAAACATGTATGAAGCTATTGACGAGATCCCACGCATTGATTATTACTCTGATATGAACCAATATGACGAGTTTGCGAGATAATCATTTCTGGCAGTCATTTAGAGCCTAACTAGAAAACATCTTTCCCATAACCGTAGCCTAATAAAAACCGAAAATAACTAGAATCTAACAAAGTCATCATTTCTGCAACAAGCAAGGTATCATCACCCTTTTAACATTAGCAGCCATAGTTTCATTTAATCCAATTCATTAACTCCAACGTTGCATACATCGCACAATGTCATCCTTCACTTTAAGTTAAATACCTTATATTATTCTATGCTAGATTTTCGTTTCACATTCATTCTGAACAATTTCTGCGGACATACGCAAACAATGGCTTTAACTTCTAACAGATCATCCTGATTCAGCGAAATCGGCATCATGCTGCTGTCTGCTGTTCCGCACGACATTGCTGTCCAGTTGAAGCGAGAACACCACGGCCCGTTGGGTGCAGGTTCAACGCCATCAAACACAGACAATCATTTTCCAACTAACAAACTTCACAATTTAACTCACAAAGTGACGTTTGCTGCCACAAGAAATTGACATGTTTCACTCAACAGAGAATGTCGTTAAAATGTAGGAACGACTTAACAGTAAACTGTAAAAGGCTTCAACAGTCTCGTCTTGCGTATGAAGTTGAATGCCAGACTGGCTTCAATTTCCAACAACCGATTCGTAGCGGGAGAGGACGCAGAAAACACACAGAGAAGATGTTTGCCATTCAACACGCAATGTCTTCTCATAAGAAAGTCTTGGATCAATTCAAGAAAACAAGAGTTGCCTATGATCTGTGTAAACCTGTTGTTGGGGTTATATGCGCTGCCCGATGTACAGACCTGGCATGGGAAGGACTAAGTGCTAAGTAAGTACTAGCATGAGCAACTGGCAACGAAAAGGACTGTAAAAGTTCCTTATTAATGCCATTTCAACCTATTCGTGTGAAAGTAATTCCTTGAAGCAAATATAGTATCAGAGTTGTAACGTCAAATCAAATCCGTGGCGTGAAGTCAACCAGGATGACAGCACACCGATTAACAACGTGAGCAATGAATTTTTAACCAAAGAAACGAAATAACAGGAACAGCAAGGTGGTAAGATTTCTACATGTATTCCAATTTACAATGTGATCCAGACACAGAAGTAAAATCTAACAATCGTAGGCTGGCAACCTAGCAAAAATGACGACGAAAACTTTACCCAGACGAGAACCAGTCATCACATTGCCAGCAATGATGCAAAATCGAATATTAGCAATACCGATTTCACAGCTGGCATACAGTTCTGGCTCAACATAAATCACAGGCTATTTACAAGGGCAGACTTCTTCTTCGTAGGTTCTTTGCAAATCCTCGTTTGGTAACTGCCAATTCTTAGCACGTTGAACACATCATCCTGTCGTCGTTGCACCTTAAACCAAAAAAATGACATCTATAAGACACCTACCTATCCAGGAAATCAAGATAGAATCAACTTAAACAAAATTGAAGCTGCACTTGCACTCAAGCTCATTACATTTACTCTAACAGTTGACAAGATGTGTGTAAAGCATCCTAGAAGAGATACTGACTATGCCATATAAACTGTCTGAATTGCACGTTAATCACTCACACCATTGAGCACCCAACAGATCTAACCGTGATAAAATAACCCAAGCATTATCGCTATAGTCTTCCATTAATAAATTAGCATTTTTTGGCATCAAACGTTTCAAGCCATTCAAAAACGTACAACTGTGGCGTCCGACCCTCACCAGACAACGCCTGCGCCGCTTCTCTCTTGCCCTCGGCCGCAAGCGCCTCTGTATGACCGGGTCGGTCTTTCTCGGTGGCCCCTGCACCATCAAGAGTCTCTGACAGCCCAAGACCCGAGAGACCCGCGCTCTTACCAGGATTGCCTGGATCTCCCGAGTCGCTGTCTGCGCCGTGCGCGCCGTTATCAGTTTCACTGACGGTCGAAGAAGCCCCTGATACCGACGCCTGCGACCGGGTGTGCAGTGCCGTATCGTCGGACCCGCTCTCTGCCGAGTCCGCGGTCGCCGAGTAGGCGACGTCCTGAGATGGAGGATGGCCGACTCCCAACACAGGGTCCGTTGTCCCACCGGCAGAGCGGCCTCGCCGTGCGCCACCCGTCGCGCCTTCGGTCCTTGTCTTCTTGCCCTGTTCGTCTTGACTCTTGCGTACCATGCTGCACTTGGCGGCCACTGAGCCCTCGCCACCAACGGGGACTACTGAGCGCATGCCCTGTCCCGTCGCCCACAGTGACTGAAACCATGACCATTCCAACGGCCCGAGGCCGAGGATGCGCCACGACCTTGTGCCCATCTTTTATTCCAATGAATTTCACGGAGAGACGGCTCACGCTGCTCACACCGCCGGGCCGAGTCTAGCTGAAGCCCGGGGAGCGATCAAGACCGGCAGCGGCCGAAACTCCCAACTCCACACACGTAGCCTGTCACTGGAACACGCGCCGCCGCCGTGTACCAAGTACGCGGCGCGCTTCCCGAGTGCTCGCCTTACTCGTCCACCGATCGACAGCGATAACCGGCCTTCCCCGAGACTTGGTCTTCTCGGCCGCTCGGAAGAGCGGGGTAGTGGATGCTGGTCTGTTTCCCGTAGAAACGGACAAAAATAAAAGACCTGGCGGTCTTGGGGGGACAGGTAACGGGTAACCCCGTCTCCGAAGAGACTTATTAATTGTCGTAAGTCTACTGGCGCCGTTCGCCCTAACTCAGCAGTTACGGACCTCAGGTAAAAACCCTGATCTCAAAACTTGGTCTTTACTCTCAAGCTTTAATCTGCTTCCCTTGCTCCTCTACCCGAGGGGAGCGATAACTCTCTACCGTACCAATATATATTACCCGAAGAACTTGGTGCCCCTGCTTTACTAATTCGAGCGTATATCACCGAGGCGTCGGCTTCATGCGCCCCGTGGAGTCACCACTCTCCACCCGTAACCTTCGCGTTACGCTCAAAAGACTCTCAACGATCGCTAAGACAGCAAGATCGTGAATGCAACACGTAGATTCCCTGGCAGGAAGGAGCCCAACCCAAGTCCTGCAGAATCACCAACACGTGTAGCCAAACAGTAACCGGATACTTCACCAGGGGATTTCACCCTATACAATGTAACACTTCCGCAGACCAACGGAGCTGCGGCGTCTCCGGCCTTGTAACCGTACCCCTGAAACAGAAGATTGAACCCCTAGAGATCGATGACTGAGTAACGAACCCCGACAGATCGTCCACCTGAGCTCTCACAACTGCGTATATCAGGATCGCCCAATCATGTTCAAATGGCTACAGCCAATCCTGTCGAGACAGTAGAACACAACCGATTTAACTATGAACGAATTCACGAACACAGTACGTATGGAGTAGTCGGCAACTACTCCACGTTATAAGCAACGCACCGTGTGGCAGGCTTTATTCCACCGGCAACACGCTATGCTTTGGCTTAAACGTGGACATCGGTCTTCCGTATACAATGACCGAAACCTAAATTTTAACGAAACCGGTTTCAGTTTCTTTTCTACTAAGCCAAATGGCTACCTAACGAGAGTCAGGGTTACTCCCGCTATTTACCCAACAAGTTATATTTTACGTGTACTTGTCTTGTGGCCTGTCCGCCACACTCTCCCCACCTTTCTTTGATGCGGAGCATCGTTAGGAAACATGGACAGTATTTATCAGGACCCTCCCATTTTTATGGGCCCGTCCTCTAACCTACCTACTTAGGTTCTTGGGAGACAGCACTACCCCCTCTGTCTCCCGATCACAAAAATGAGTGTCACTCATAACCCATTCACACACCAGATATGCTCTTTATTATTCCATTTGCACCAGTCATACTCAACCACCATCATCACAGTGTCAAAGATTCTCTGTCTGAATCTCGTTGTCACGAACACGACGTCCAGCAGCGTCGTACGTTGGCCAGCTTCCAACCAACTCTGAAAATAACAACTAACACAAATACATAGGCACATCGGAGTAGACTTTGCAGTCAAGGATCGACCCTACGACAGCAAATCGAACCTCCGCAACTAGCTGGTGCTAGTAACGACAGAATAGAACAGACATATTATTGTAATCGAAAATAAATGGAAGTTTTGCGCACCGGCAAACATCCAAGAATCCGCCGCAGATTCACGAACAGTCTTTCCTTATCCCAACATATACTTCACTTGCCGTTCATCGATGTAAACATCGGCTGCAAGATCAGGGAAACATAAACGTAACAGGAACATCTCCAACCCGAGCTCGATTAGAGTACAAGGAACCGGAAACCACCACGGTTATAGAGTGACATACTTCACAATACCAACAAGGAACTTCGGCTTACATAAGAACCCCGCCCATCGCTAACTCGTAGCGATAGCTCGATCAGGTGCGATTTCATTCCTCCAGGAACCTCGGCTTAATTCACCCCGCCCATACGCTAACCCGTAGCGATAGCTAGATCAGGTGCGAGTACACCACTCCTCACTGGCCATTGACCAGTACCAGGACTTCGACTTCAAAGAACCCCGCCCATGCGCTAACTGGTAGCGATAGCTAGAACAGGTGCGACTAACGTCCTCGAGGAGACTCGACTTACAACACCCCGCCCGAACGTTACCTACAACGTCAGCCTGCCAGGTGCGAGTAATTCCACCATCAGTTAAATCTCGGCTCAAAAACCCCGCCCATCGCTAACTGGTAGCGATAGCTCGAGCAGGTGCGAGTATCTCAATCCCGCATCACTCTACTGCTATCTCGCCATACGTGCAAGACCCGCAACCCCGTATTGTCTCTGTCTCTTACCCGAGCTCCACTCAACCGAAGCTGAGGGACCTTAAGGAGAGAAAAGTTACCAACTCTGTCCACTGTCTTGGGAATATCCGTTGTTCCCTCACATCACCGTCTGATAGTGATTCTACTCAACAAGAGTTATTCGCGAATTGCGTGGACAGTCCCACCACAATGAAGTGGTCAGCAAATCAAACGAAATTCAAAGGAACTTGACCAGTATCAAGGAACAATCGCCATCACGCGAGTACAAGAAAACGCAGGGCGCGTTCTCAATACGATCAGGTACCACTTTAACCCGTAACTGAAAAAGGCTACATCAAAAGGACATCAAGCACAAAGTCCACTGGCAATATATAAAACCCACCACATTGAAGCGGTGTCGAGACCCAGTTCAAGTCTCGCAACCCACAAGTACCACTGTGGCGTTCAACAAAAGGAAACCAGCAAATGTAAACAGAAATCTTCCTCGACCCCATCCAGAAACACATCGCCATTACGCGTTGACTTTGGCTAGTCATCCATTGGGGACTGACTACCACTTCGTCGACTGGGACTTTCGACGGTATTGTCCCTCATGGACGTAGGTAAACCTCCGAGGTGTTCCCTTATAGCAGGAAACCTCCGACACACTCTTTCCAGGTCGAGGTCGAGTGAGGAGTCACTGTCATCCTCCTCTTCCTGCAGCCAACTGTCACCGCTCATCACAGGCCAACAAATTTTTGGACGAGCGCCAAAGTACTCACAATCAGGTCGAGAAACATCCATGGAAAGATTCCCGGTTGAAAAATCAACATTCAAAGGCGGAAAAGGGACAGTGCGTACCTCAGAAGTTTTGACCCCACTTCTGGTACCACTTTGTGGCGTCCGACCCTCACCAGACAACGCCCGCGCCGCTTCTCTCTTGCCCTCGGCCGCAAGCGCCTCTGTATGACCGGGTCGGTCTTTCTCGGTGGCCCCTGCACCATCAAGAGTCTCTGACAGCCCAAGACCCGAGAGACCCGCGCTCTTACCAGGATTGCCTGGATCTCCCGAGTCGCTGTCTGCGCCGTGCGCGCCGTTATCAGTTTCACTGACGGTCGAAGAAGCCCCTGATACCGACGCCTGCGACCGGGTGTGCAGTGCCGTATCGTCGGACCCGCTCTCTGCCGAGTCCGCGGTCGCCGAGTAGGCGACGTCCTGAGATGGAGGATGGCCGACTCCCAACACAGGGTCCGTTGTCCCACCGGCAGAGCGGCCTCGCCGTGCGCCACCCGTCACGCCTTCGGTCCTTGTCTTCTTGCCCTGTTCGTCTTGACTCTTGCGTACCATGCTGCACTTGGCGGCCACTGAGCCCTCGCCACCAACGGGGACTACTGAGCGCATGCCCTGTCCCGTCGCCCACAGTGACTGAAACCATGACCATTCCAACGGCCCGAGGCCGAGGATGCGCCACGACCTTGTGCCCATCTTTTATTCCAATGAATTTCACGGAGAGACGGCTCACGCTGCTCACACCGCCGGGCCGAGTCTAGCTGAAGCCCGGGGAGCGATCAAGACCGGCAGCGGCCGAAACTCCCAACTCCACACACGTAGCCTGTCACTGGAACACGCGCCGCCGCCGTGTACCAAGTACGCGGCGCGCTTCCCGAGTGCTCGCCTCACTCGTCCACCGATCGACAGCGATAACCGGCCTTCCCCGAGACTTGGTCTTCTCGGCCGCTCGGAAGAGCGGGGTAGTGGATGCTGGTCTGTTTCCCGTAGAAACGGACAAAAATAAAAGACCTGGCGGTCTTGGGGGGACAGGTAACGGGTAACCCCGTCTCCGAAGAGACTTATTAATTGTCGTAAGTCTACTGGCGCCGTTCGCCCTAACTCAGCAGTTACGGACCTCAGGTAAAAACCCTGATCTCAAAACTTGGTCTTTACTCTCAAGCTTTAATCTGCTTCCCTTGCTCCTCTACCCGAGGGGAGCGATAACTCTCTACCGTACCAATATATATTACCCGAAGAACTTGGTGCCCCTGCTTTACTAATTCGAGCGTATATCACCGAGGCGTCGGCTTCATGCGCCCCGTGGAGTCACCACTCTCCACCCGTAACCTTCGCGTTACGCTCAAAAGACTCTCAACGATCGCTAAGACAGCAAGATCGTGAATGCAACACGTAGATTCCCTGGCAGGAAGGAGCCCAACCCAAGTCCTGCAGAATCACCAACACGTGTAGCCAAACAGTAACCGGATACTTCACCAGGGGATTTCACCCTATACAATGTAACACTTCCGCAGACCAACGGAGCTGCGGCGTCTCCGGCCTTGTAACCGTACCCCTGAAACAGAAGATTGAACCCCTAGAGATCGATGACTGAGTAACGAACCCCGACAGATCGTCCACCTGAGCTCTCACAACTGCGTATATCAGGATCGCCCAATCATGTTCAAATGGCTACAGCCAATCCTGTCGAGACAGTAGAACACAACCGATTTAACTATGAACGAATTCACGAACACAGTACGTATGGAGTAGTCGGCAACTACTCCACGTTATAAGCAACGCACCGTGTGGCAGGCTTTATTCCACCGGCAACACGCTATGCTTTGGCTTAAACGTGGACATCGGTCTTCCGTATACAATGACCGAAACCTAAATTTTAACGAAACCGGTTTCAGTTTCTTTTCTACTAAGCCAAATGGCTACCTAACGAGAGTCAGGGTTACTCCCGCTATTTACCCAACAAGTTATATTTTACGTGTACTTGTCTTGTGGCCTGTCCGCCACACAACCACATTCTGTGGCTTAAAATCAAACTCTAAGAAATTGTATAAACTTTCTAAAAGAAACGTATTTGTAAAGTAAATGTGCAAAATGTTATTTAGGCCAGCATTAACTAGACAATATAAAAAACCTTAAAATTCCAAATAAAGCCCAAGCGCAAACTGAAGGCAATTCTTATTTTCGTTATCAGTTACTTGAGAGAAAATAGAACCACTTGTGACAAAGGTGTCACTCCTTGGGTCTTTTTCACCATAGTCAGAGTGGCCGACACTGCACAATATATGTTCCTCTCTCCAAGTGCTTTAATGTACATATATTAGGTCTGAATTTTTATTTATTTTTATTTATCGCATCTGCTAAAGCACCCCTTCAAAAGTCTCAACTCAGAGGCGCTCCCAACTACAGCGTGTACACTGCATCGGAATTTCACACTGAAGCACATGAGCAATTGTGAGTGAAGGACTTGTTCAACATCCCTACGCGGATGCCTGAGATAGATTCGAACCTGTGACCCTTTGGTCACAAGGCACCGAAATTACCCCCACACCACTGCATCCCACCTGTCTACTGGTACCCTGTCCAATCTTAGAATACCTGGATATCCTGTACCACTGCGTCCCACCTGTCAACTGGTACCCTGTCCAATCTTAGAATACCTGGATATCCTGTACCACAGCGTCCCACCTGTCAACTGGTACCCTGTCCAATCTTAGAATACCTGGATATCCTGTACCACTGCGTCCCATCTGTCCGCTGGTACCCTGTCCAATCTTAGAATACCTGAATATCCCGTGCTCGTACCTGTAGCGGCCAACGCTTGCTGGCTGCCACCAGTTCGGCTCGTTGAAGCCGTCTTCTGTTTGAGGATCGTCCAGTCGAAGACGTAGTCGTACTGATGGTTGAGTGTGCGAAACAGGATTCGGAAGAGTTGTCTCAGGTACATGTAGTCGGGCGCCTCCTCAAAACGTAGGCCACGACAGTAGTTTAAGTACATCGCGAACTCAGCCGGAAAGCTCTGTGTTAAAAAAATCACTGTTGATTAATTGATTGATTCAGGAATTTATATAGCGCCTCTTAAAGGGGACTACTCAGAAGCGCTCCAGACTATATAGTAAGGAGAAAAAATACAGTTTAGAGTTGAATAAGAAATGCTTCAGTGAGAGCCCCAGGAGGCAAATGTAGCTGCTGTGGGAGACATTCCAGACCACAGATTCACTCATGATCTCGTGATTATTCTATTCCATGTTTATTTTACTCTGTCAGTGTTCAGGTCCAAGTTGTCAAAATACATAAAAGCTGATTGGCTTCAGACCGTGGAAATGTCCATGTTGACTCTGGGACGGCCAGTCAGTGGCGAAGCCAGGAGGGGTTATGAAATGGCCGGGTGCACTTCCTGACACCAACCCAACAGTATCACAGCAAATAAAAAGGGAATAAAGCAACAAAGGGAATAAAGTAAGAAAAACAATTGTTACTACAAACAATTGCTTTGTTTTTTCTTAATTAAGTGGATAATAACCTTTTGAAAAACTTTTTCCTAAGCCAATGGGGGGTTTAACCCTCGAAACCCCCTTGTCTACGTCACTATGGCCAGTCATAAAATGTCTGATCAAGCACATCTATAGTCTGTGATTCCCATCTCATTGGATTACCATTATCAGCTCTGACTGGATCAGAAACATTGTATATAGAAAAACAAATTTCTAAACTACAAAATGTCGATTTTCAGCACCCTCAGAGACTGGCAACATATGATCCTCTGCTGTAGACTCGAGTCTAAAAGTGAAAAGCTTTGCAGGACTACATCAGACTGTTTCAAACGTCTAAATCCAAAAACATCACATTCAACAGCAGACCAGAATCAAATTTAATTCACCCTCTGCTAGCAGACTACAAAACAAATAGATATCAAAACCAAACAATATTACAATATAATAACAAAATGAGAACTAAAACCTAAGATATCTAGGAAAGCACTGAACCGTCTTGGTCTCTAGTCTTTCTATGTCATATCAATGATACCATATCAAAGATACCATATCACTGATACTATATCAATGATACCATGGTGTCTCTAGTTATGTTAGATTAGAATAATTCCTATGAATCTTGACAAGTTAACAGAGGAGATAACTGAATTCTCACCTTGCAAAGTACTTCTACTGGCGTTGACATTTTCTTCTCGCTAATTTTTTCATATTTCTGCTTTTTCGTTCCAGCCTTTCCAACATACACAACAGTATGACTATTATTTACGCATCAACAAACTCCATCTAAATGCCAGTTGTTATTTAGATAAAAACCACCATTTTGAGAACATAATTCATAAACCTGTATAAATGATTGTCGAAACTCGTGTTTCAGAATTTCAGATTAACCTGTTCGATTGCATATTTTGCGAACCTTTGTGCAACCCTCGTCTAATAGCTTGATTGTTCTGCAAGCAAACTGCCAAGATATTAGTTGTAGGCTCGTCTGTGTGGAATAGTCTCCCATTGGATATATGCCTGTTACCCATGGCTAACTCATCAGTATTTTGCAGGCTCATTAAAACCTTCTTGTATCACTGTGGCTGGACTAGGAGCACCTCTGAGTTGTCTTCTTGAGGCGTCACTAAATAATTCATGAAATTAATGAATTAATCAGTTTCCCCAATTTGGCTGCACCAATTGCCTCTATTCAGATACCTTTGCATACCTGTGCGACTTGCAATGACAAGCCATCAATAGCGTGGCCATTACCTTACCTTACGTCTCTTACATTTTTAGACAGCAGACAAGTCACTGCATTGAATTCAGTAGCAAATAAGCTAAGTCAAAACATAGTCAGATAAGAAATCTTCTTTCAGCTGCAACCAAAATGGATGTAAAGTTCTTGTATCTCATACGTGAATAAGGAAAACTAAAAGAAAACTCAACATCATTTTGGGGCGCCTGATAGTGTGGGCTGCTGAATTGAGATGTCGTACATTTGGTTTGAGATTTCTGCTCCACCTATCCACCTAGTCTACTCAACGTCAATGAGTACACCGACTGTACACTGTCTGCGGGAAGATGAGATGACAAGGGAGAAGATTAATTACCCACCTTCTAACTGGTAATCCCTCCTCCTCATTTTCTTTCCTCAAAACGTAGTTCTTCTCTCATGGCCTTGCGCACTGGGAGCGCCTCTGAACGGCTCACCCTATTAGAGGCGTTTTAAAAATGTTTTAATACATACGTGACCCTTACCTTACCTTACGTCTCTTACATTTTTAGACAGCAGACAAGTCACAATATACTGAATTGCTGATGCCAGGAAATTGAAGTTGCCTAACACTTCACACACACACGGCTACATAAGGTTACATAGCTTTTAAGAGACAGCTCTTCTTCGCCTTGGGTGCGTTTCTCATGCTATCAAGCCTCAAGCAAGAGACAATCTCTAATATTTGAAGAATGAACACGAATTACAAGTTCTACAAAAAAGGACATTCTGCAGGAGAGAAAAAACGAACAATTTCAAATTCTTTTCACTTATGCAAAACAGTTCAATTCACTAGAGAACCCATCATGAGCTACATGCACCTACATTGCACGGTGCGATGCTAACATGCAACAACCGTTCCGATTACAGCATCAATCGTCTACCTTGAGGCCTTGCCACGGCAGAGAACCTCTGTTAAAATACATGAGCACGTTGCCAAGCGACTCCATATCGTCACGGCGACTCTGCTCGATGCCAAGGTGAGCGTTGATGCTGGCGTAGCGAGCAGTTCCCGTCAGGTTCTTGTCTTCCCGGTATGGAATGTGTTGGCGCGTGTGGTTGTCACGGTATTTCTTTGCCAGGCCGTAATCGATCAGGAACACCTGTAACGTTTTCAACGCAAGATTGTAATAGTTAACAGTTAGCACCATGCTCGAACAATAAGCCACAGCTAAATCTACTGACGTACATACATATCTGGACATCATATACATCATTAGTGTTGTTTAAAATCCCCTTCAGAGCACAGAAACTTCACAATCAAACATATCTAGAAATACATCATACAGTGTGCCCCATGTTCATGCGCCACTCTGCTAAATGTAAAGTGGTTTGATGTCCCCAAAGCTATTAACTTAACACCCTGCACTGCTTCACGTGCCATACAACGCCTGAAGCATGGTGCTAAGTATTGTCTTTTTCAGCATAGATTAGGAAACATTTTTATCTTTTGTATTCAACTCAAAACTGTGCTCGTTTGCTGTGCTAGAGTCGGGGGCGCTTCTGAACAGTTCCCTTGAATAGGCATTGTAGACATTCTTGAATGAATGAATGAATGAATGAATGAATGATACTTCAGCAACATTACCAAATATGTGTTGATGACACTGGTGTTCAACATCCTTTAACACCATATAAGCTGTAGGGCATTATATTATATCAATTATGATCTTTTAAGTGAATTTGACAATAAAGTAGAATTGCCACTATGTAGCACGTCTGGCTGCATACTGGTATGATGCGGAGTAACAATATAAGTAGCACAAGGGGTTTGTATCACACATAAGGCTGTACAACACAACAAACACGAAACGGCAGAAGCATTAATTAGAAAAGACTCAGGCCTACTTAAGTTAGAAGGCCACTTAAAGTCAAGTATATACAATTCAGAACAGCGATCAACAAGAGACAGAATTATAATTAACAACCTAATCAGTGTTGACATGACGGCGATACACTGAAGTGTCAGCTGAGTGCTAAGTCCAACACAACTAAAACGAAGATACGGATACTACAACAAAACATCGATTGTGTTGGAAAATATAATCTTTTATCTTCAACCAATTCAGAATTGTCGAAGCAATTATCAGCAACACCAACACGGTAGGCGTCATCAGAATTAGACCAGGTTCCGCATCAACATTGACAGGTACTTAAAAACGTGTGCTACATATGAACGCAGACACAGGAACACTCTCACCCATACTCACGCACAGAAAAGACACCTTGGCTATCACAAACAGCTCTAGACGCTAAATGAAGAAAGCGTAATGGTAAAAATTCACTATGAAGATCACAAGAAATTCATACAAAAATTCCAAATATAGCAGGTTAAATTACACGTACTTTACTCCAAGTACAACTTGTACTTGGAATGAAGCACAAAACTATGCTATGTCTGTACTAAACAGGAGCTACATAAGTCTGCTAAATTTGAAATGTTGCATGAATTTCTTGTGATCTTCACTGTTTACGTTGCCATTAATATTATTATGCATTGCACATTAATGTGACATTAATTTTTAGCATCAATTGTGCTGTCTGAGGTAGCTGAGGTGAATGGCTTGTCTGTGTTAGAGTGTGCCTGTGTTCTTGTGTCTAGACCTGTGTAGCACGTTAGCTAGACAATAAATACAAGTGTCAACACTCCTGTCGATATCTTATGATATTTATCGACAGCAGCTGAATTCAGGTAAAAAGCCCACAGTGCAAAAAATGATTCCGTGCATTGACAGTCAATCCATTGTAAAGATTAATTAACTATGGTTGGACGCAAGGTAGGAAGCGTTCTGACATCAGGGTAGGAGGTTCCCAGTTGTACTAAGAAATTGTTTTATCACGTTGAGCTGCACCTCCATAATAATGATAATGACTCTTACAATGCCAAAGAGATGATAGGTAATCTCACATTTCCATAGACTGATGGATTTACACAATCAACAATTGTAAGCCAGCAAGTCACAATAGTCAATCCTCTACTGTAGTACTAATAAATCTGAAAAGTGATGAGGTAGACGCCAGGTGTGGATATTCTTAAAGCAATTGACAACATGCTCAAGAATGTGGAAAATTCTGACCATTATAAGCCATTTATAAATAGTTCAGGTCTTGAGAATTATTTAACTGTAAGTGATTTTAGTCTGTAGAGCAGTGGTTCCCAACCTTGTTGACTTTAGGGCCACTTTTTCTAAGTTGGAGGACATGAGGGCCACTTTTTCTTAGTTGAAGAACATTAGGAGGCCACAAAGCTAAACTTTAATTAAATAAAAGCATATGAAATTGTTTTACCTGAATCAAAATAGAATACCGGTATTTGATGTTATTTATAGACGTCAAAATAAAAGAATTTTTAATATAAAATAATTATGTGTTCTATCCTGTCCAAATTGTTAATTTTTTCATATGCTTTTGTTAATTCTTTTGAGAGATGGAGGGCTATTTTTAGGCCTGGTAGGTTACTTTTGACCTGCGGGCCACGGGTTGGGAACCACTGCTGTAGAGCATCTATCAAATGGCTAAATATTTATACATGCTGAACATTCTCTAGAAACTTCAACACTGAATAAATAAAGTTACACATATTTGACAGTTTTCAGGCTGTCCAAAATTTTACTATTCTATGTGAAATAATATCACAGCACTGTATTGTACGGCAATAACAGTAACGCAGGACTTGCCTTGTTACAGTGTCTTCCTATTCCCATCAGGAAATTGTCTGGTTTGATATCTCTGTGGATGAAGTTCTTGTTATGCACATATTCAATTCGTCCAATCATCTGGAATTACAATTAAGAACTCACTGAATACCTTCCGACTACAGCAAAATCTTCATTAAATCAAAATTTAAGGGACAATCACATATGGTTTGATAATATAAGCAAGATATCATTCAAGCCAAGCTCTAGATATATCCAGCAGCTATACAAATGGAACGCGTTTTTACAGCAACAGAATTATGTCGACCCTACACAACCACTACTTCCTGTTTGAGTGAAAGTCACACCTTATAAACTACCCATATGTGGACCGTGCTAGCCAGATATTCGAATCTCTGAAGCTGCCATCAGAATGGGATGCACAGAAGTGTGTGAGGTGCAATTTTCCTGAAAACCCAAATTTTACGGGTGGTGTACCGATGGAGGTTGGAGTGTGGTGGGGTGGTTTGGAGGATGAGAGGTGAAGGGGTGGGGTGGGAGGAGAATTGGGGTGAGCGGTGGGGTGGGAGGGGAAAAACATGGGCGGTGTACTGGTGGAGGTCGAAGTGGGGTGGATGTTGTGGGCTAGGGGGTTGGGGAGTGGTGTGGTGGGGTTGTGTCCGGGAGCGGGTAGAATCCTAAATTTCCTGGGCAACGCTGGGTACCCCAGCTAGTACACCATAAAGTAATATATTAGCCCCTTCAATGCTACTAGTGCAATTGGCACTGGTGTCATTGTTGCCAGTGTCAACAAAACTCCCTGTCTTCATCACCACACCTCTCAGAACCTGCAGGCTTTAGGCTAAACAAATGAGGCTAAGGTATGAACTCAAAATCAGACAACAACCTCAACTGACTGATCTCTCTCCCACTGGCTAGTCATACATGCACACGTGCATCGGTGTTTGTCTCATACCTGGATGAGATCGGCAAACAAAGCATCTGATAATTATTCAACAATAAGTCGCAACCAGGTCAATAGTAGAGCACCGGTCCTCACTGTAACTTCGATAAACCTGCAAGTCACCAGTTCGATAAAAACCGTAGAGTGGGCACGGTGGTGTATGGGTACGTCCGGTGTCTTGGAGCCGTAAGGTTTTGAGTTCGAATGCACCCCACTTATTTCCCCATCCCACTCAGTCACCGACCCCCCTTAACCCGCCGGCCCACCTTGCCTCCACCTGTCTGGAGTACTCTGCATTGGCCGATAAATTTCGCTTTAGGCCCACTCGAACCCGTCCCAACCGCCGGCTCCCAAACAGCCCGCTCCCCACCCCACCCCACTCAACCTCATCAAGTCATCATATATGATATATATATATATATATATATATATAAAATAAAAGTTATTCAAGCCATTTTCTAGAGCTGAAGCCTGACCTTGTTAAAACAGAACTCATGCTAAATGAAGCATGTTATATACTACTGTGGCTTACTGCAAGAAAGATTAGTACCTGATCAGCCAACATGAGAACAGTCTTCATGCTGAATCTACGACCGCAGAAATTGAAGAGGTCTTCCAGAGACGGTCCCAGAAGATCCATAACGAGAACATTGTAATCTTTTTCCTGGCCATACCATCTGCAACAAAGCAGAGTGCCGAAACTGAACATCATAATCAGACTCTGTCGGGAACTTTAGTAGTGCTATACTCAGTGACTTGAAACATGTATATTGTATCTGACCACTTATAAAGCGCTTCTCGCAGCAAGAGCCAACTCCGCCACTGGTTGCACTCTGCCAGTGCCAGTCCCAAGCCTGGATAAAGGAGGAGGGCGTCGCTAATGGTCTTTGTTACCACACAGTGACGTTAAACTGCAAATGCCGCAGCAAGAGCCTTTCAGAAGCGCTCCCAGTGCGTTCAACCCCAAAAAAACAGGCAAGTTTATAGACGAGAGAAAGACGACCAGAGAGGATGACAGAGCGAACTGATGGGGGAAGCCCATTCCATAGGGAGGGACCAATGCAGGCAAATGATCTGGATTGAGCCATGGCGATCCTGACTCGGGGTGCACCGATCAGAGGACCTAAGAGGACACAGCAAAGTGGCAGAAAGGGGGCAAATTATATGTACAACATCCTGCTACTGTTTCATTTACCTAAGGTTGCAGTTGATTAAAAATTAGAGCAGCAACTTAATATTTCAGTACTGACACCCCAGTAAATTCAGTAAATTCCCAACTTGGACAAAACTGAGAAAAAAGAGACACAGACAGACAGATAACTAGACATGCAGAGAAGAAAAGGATATCTGTTTTCGATAATAACATCGAATACTTTGGCTCAGTTTAAAACTGCAAACAAAATCAGTTACTGAACACTCAGAATAACGAACCTCACATGTGGAATACCGATGCCACCTTGAAGAATTTTATACAGCTTGCTTTCGTACAATAACTGAGGATGTCGCGCTTTTTGTGACTCGAGTTTCACGGCCAATTCCTACAGCAAAACAAATAGCACTACATTTCTGAAGATAAAACTCTGCATATAATACCAATTAGCAATACATATGCACTGCTATGCAGTAATAATATTTAATCAATATATCCATTAGCAGCTTTAAGCATAATTTTTCTTATCATGGGTAACAAAATATTGAAGGCTGCCACTGAATAAAAATACATTAATCTATTAATCTCCAAAATTTAACTTCGATTGTAAAAATCCACCAAATTTGATTAATTAACATTTATTTTGCTTTTTAAAATAGTAAAACTCAAGAAGAAAAAAATAATGTGGGTAGCCATGGGTATAAGGTACTAGTGACTTCTTTTTCTTAACTTCTAGTGTAACAGACTGATTCGGGTTTATTTGTAAGTCAGTGGTTAGCGGTCAGGACTTCCTGTTTCCAAACAATACATGAATTCACCTTGCAGCCAAGTTCCCCATGGGGGTTGACAGCTGCCAGAGAGAAATCTTTAAATATCTTTTCCAATAAGTGGGGATTAGAAATTGACAAAAAATCACTAATCAAGAAAGCAAAACTTGAACAAGACAATGAAAAGAGATAGCCACGCAGACTGCATATAACAATACAGGGTGTCATGACTTGGAAAGCCACAAAAGACCATATTGTCAATTAAAATTGAATGGCGATTAAAATACGAACAGCGTAAAGAAAACTCCTCCGCTTAAATAAACACGCTGGTTCAATTCTAGGTAATCCTTCAGTTTAGGAAGTTTAATTATTTCACGCTTATTAACACGCTATATCATATATGTATTGGTGTTCTAAATATGTAGTCTATTGTTTGTCACTCCCTGTCGTCGTAATTTTTCGGAATTAAGTGTCATGCCTTAAATTGGAGCTGGATTGATTAAAATGTCTTGCCTTAAATTGGAAAGAAACGGAAGCTGGATTAAGGTATTTATATCTCTGAAATGGAAGCTGGTAAGATATCTTTGCATGTGAAGTGGAAGCTGGATTAAGGCATTTATATATCTAAAATGGAAGCTGGGTTGACGAAGATAACGTTTGAGAAATGGAAGCCGGATTAATGATAAAACGCTTCATCAAGCTTCTGATTAAGATCTAAAATCCCTTGATCCTGCTTCCATTTCTTAAGCTTTTTATCATCCATCCAGCTACAACTTTGCCAAAAAAATTCATCCATCTAGCTCCCAGTTAAGGAAGAACTTTCTCATCCATCCACCTCCAATTTAATCAAAAATATTTTCATGAATCCAGCTCCAATTTAAGACATTTTCATCCATCCAGCTCCAATTTAAGCAAGGACATTTTAATCAATCTGGAGTTTTCTTACAGACAGTTTCAGACAATTATCCCATGCGATTTTCAGCTGAAATAATTAAACTTCCTAAACTGAAGGATTACCCAATTCTAACAACTGAACTGGCTTCATTAAATTGCATAGCAGAGCCTGAAACTATTCGTGATAACAAAGACTGAAGGCGGAAGACAACATCTACGACCCGTTTTATCACATAATTAACAAACCCCAAGTCAGAGTCATTTACGAGATGCATTTCATAACAGTAACGGTATCTTAACAAACCTCGCCGTTAGCCGCGTTGATGCCGAGGTAAATGTCGCCAAATGATCCAGACCCGATCTTTCGCACGAGTCGATATTTACCGTTCACTAGGAACTCTGACTTAGTGTTCGACATATTGAACGGGACGACGCTATAACACCGCCTCACAGAATAATTGACAAAATTCAGCAAAACCCAGGTAGTTGTATAATTATACGAGAGATCGTAAATATGTTTTCGTAGAATTATTTCGAAGAAATACACCGTCCTTCTTGATTCATCGCCATCATCAACACGAATAATGTATCCCTTGCGGTCTTTCAATGGTGTCCGTATAATCTTTTCTTACCGCCACCTAGAGACTACAATTGCAAAGTTAATTACAAAGTTATAAAACTTGATAATTATAGTAGGCTAAGCTTATAATTTATTCATTGTACCATAAAAGTCAGGTTAAGTTAATATCAAAATAACGCTAACTAAAAGTATCATTTGTATATATTACTTTTTTTAAAGTAGCCTAGCCTATCTATAATCATTCCATTCATGGCGACATAGCGCCATATGTAGCCTAATTAAAATGACGTCTTAGAATGTAGAATCTATAAAAAAAACTAAACCACGCTTTACACGCATGGCATCGCAGAAAATTTAATGAGTAGGCCTATTACACCTATGCCCTATATGCTATATAGGGCATAGGCCTACTAGGCGCAACAGTCACGAAAACTATGTTCCTGCCCATAGGACTACGTACATCCGTCGCATCCGACCAATGTAGGCCTAATATAAATCTTCGAAAATTTCTCAGCGCTCACAAAAGTCACGTCAGAGAGACCAGCTTATTATTCACCGGCGCCAGGGCCTATTTTAACGTGCCGACAGGCACGTCCGTGCTTTGAGATTACAAAAACGTGCCTGAGGAATTGACGGTCCGTGCTTCATCGCTCAGGCACGCCTGGCACGGCACTTACTGAACTTGTTTAAAGTTGTTTTAAAAAACACCGCCAATATATTTAATTTTTTTAGGAAAGTTCGAACGGCGTTCCATACATCTATTTGGGCTCATGACGTCATGCAGCGCGTTAAACTTGTTTACAAACAGCACCGAGAGAACGGGACGCGCAATTTTGTGACTGATGTAAAAATAATATTTAGGCTACATTTCAGTTTTCGTTATAATTCATAATTGTTTATTGACATTTATTATTACGATATTAGGACTATTAGGCCTTTCGGTCAGTTCAGACTGTTCAGTTGTTTTAGTTCATTCATTTGCGAATTTCACGATGAGTAAAAAACGGGTTGCGTCGTCACCTGGAAACGACATACAGGCCATGTTTAAACGAATGACGAAGAGGAACGCGCACGCAGGTTAGTTGCTTTGGTCCTCAACACAGCTGTAAAATTATAATTATAATGACAGTGTTAGAATTGTATAAGAAACTATTTGGTTCATGCAAAAATTGGAATGTTATCAAATTCAATATCAAATTATCATGTCGTTTGACTCATTTCAAGTTCTCAGCTAATTTGAAAATTTTCATAATCTAACTCATACTGGAGAGAGACCTTACAAGTGTGATAGATGTGCTAAACCATTTACTTATTAATATAAGCTAGAAACGCATAATCAAACTCATACTGGAGAAAGACCTTACAAGTGTGATAGATGTGCTAAAGCATTTAGTTATTAATAAACAGGCATTTGCAATTTCACAATTTTTTCTTAGGGGGGGACGTGCTTGGTGAAAAATTCTTTAAAATAGGCCCTGACCGGCGCTATATCAAATTAAGTCCGCAAGAGCTTCCTTTTTCGTTCCGGACTCCACTCAAAGCTTGACTTCTGCAATTCCCTGTTCTTAAACCCAGAGCTTAAAGTGTGGCTGCATGGACGGCGTCCATGCACTTCTTTTAAAATCTGAACGTCGTCCTGCCACTTATATTGGCCAGCACAACCTGGAAAGATAAGGGGCGTCCAGGCACTTCTTTTGGAGAGGTAAGGGGCGTCCAGGCATTTATTTTCCCACACTTTATACACTGCTTAAACCTTGAATCCACACAACGTAGGCCTACTTATAACCGCCTCCAACTCGATCATAGGCATAACAAACACGATAGCCTAAATAGGCCTACTATATAAGTTCGCCTCGCCCATTTTTCAGATGGCCCTATTATATTCCCAACTCCCAAACATGACTCGGCTTAACTAACTAACATCCAATTTTCTATTGTAGGATGCCTTTGATTAGTCCACGTAGGCCTATATAGTGTGTCAACCATCAGTTTCAACATCTGCTTTGCAATGGTTTAGCTCCAGTGAAGTTCAAACGTTGTTATAAAATCGGCCATCTGGCGATTAACGGGAATCCAAGATCGGTCAACGAGATCTAAATCTGCTGACTCGTGGCTGTTACTGCCAATTAAATTGGTAAGCTACGGGTCATCTATCGCTCGATCTCTATTCCAGCATCTTGCTGCTACGTAGGCTACCGTATGCTTTTCCATGCTTTTGTTATCAGCCGCTTAAACTGATGCTGCTATATTCTAGGACTAAACTGTCCTCAGTTTCACCCACTGTTGAAGGGCAATTTACCAACTAGCCTGGATCTGGAGCGCCTCTGAGTAGCGCCTCTGATTGACTGATTGATAGAATGTCTGGAAGAAAGTCAGAGCCGTTATCATGAATTTGAAAAGGACTCCGAACAATGTAGGCCTAGTTGGGGGGTCAGTCGTAGACTCGTAGGTGAAATTGTGTGATAATGTGGGCGTATACGGCAAATCATTCTTGTTTTATTTAATTACATCAATTTAATATAGTGCTCCTTCAAGGTTGCCTACTCAGGAGCGCTCCATGTTCAAACGATGTCGAATAGGACAGATATATCCTGAAGATCGAGGGACTAAAGCGGTAAAGCCTCAATGTGGGCCTACACCTGCGTGATAAAGCATATGCTGTGGAACAAGGTCATTCAGCCCGGACTGACTATGGATGTGACTGAAAAGTGAGAAACCTACACAAAGACCAGCTAGATTTAACCATGATCTAATGACTTTTATAGCGCCATTACCCTACTACACAAGACGCGTTGGTCGATCGTCACTTCCTATCCAGCTTTCCGCTTTCCTTCCGTGCTCAGCCGATTTATGCTCAGCCCCTGCTGGAGACCATCACGTGGGTAGACCTCATCCATTCAACAGCCAATCGTTATTATGATCCCGTCGTGCTTAGCGACACTTTCGTATCCATGACGACTGCTGTTCATCGCGTGAGTCACGCTCACGTGCTGCTTATCAATGAATCATTTTATTTGCAGTGTTGGCGATGATGAGCCGTGGTCGTTTAATGACCAAAGCCTATCCTTCATGCATCGACCGAAAGATGCTCAACGCCACCTGTGTAAGATTATCGCCGCCTATTTATAGTCACTATAAGCCTAGGCTACTCTGCATCATAAAACTCCGCCACTGGTTGTTCTCTGCCAGTGCCAGTCCCAAGCCTGGATAAAGGAGGAGAGCGACACTAATCATCTTTCATATGGCAGTGTCGTTAAACATGTAACAAGCATAATAAATTAATATAAGCCATCATAAACAATCAACTGGACTTTTCCATAGCGGAAATAAACTTAAATAGAAGACCTCCAGACAGTAAATATAATAAAAATTTATGGTTCTTTCTGGATCCTAGAGCGCTTTCGACTGATGCCTTGTACAGAGCAACAGAAGTTACTAATTATTGGTTATTAGACTAGAAGTTACTAATTATTGGTTATTAGACTAGAAGCTACTAATTATTGGTTATTGTGGTGAAAATAAGCCTCTTCACCGGCTTAAACGTCGGACTCGAACCCTGTGCGCGTCTCACCAAAGCAAAGGACCAGGATGCACCGGTGACCAGGACACGTGACAGTTCGGCCTTCGTGGTCTATCGAAGGGCTTAAACGTTGAGTTTCCCCGACGACAACAGAACTTGACAAACGACACGAATTCTTCTTCTTCAGCAGAGTTTATTAATTCGTCGCAATCACTGTACAAAAGACCGCCAAACGACACAGGCGACATGCACCGGCTCTTAACTACATCTATTATCCTCAACTACATCTATTAGCTCTCAACAGACGTCTGTTACTCCTCAACTACATCTATTACTGCGTCTTGTGAGCTCACTACTTGACTACTGGCTACCAACGGACGTCTGTTACTCTTCTTCCTACTGCGCGGGCTGAGCTATTTATAACCGCCCAGGAACATGGCCTAGAGAACAAGGGCTAAGGGGGCGTGGCCTATGGAACATGGGCTATGGAACATGGGCTAGGGAGAACATGGGCTACGGAACATGGCCTAGGAGGCGTGGCCTACCAGAACATGGCCTAGGGAGTAAGAGCTAAGGGGTGTGGCCTATGGAACATGGGCTAGGGAGAACATGGGCTACGGAACATGGCCTAGGAGGCGTGGCCTACCAGAACATGGCCTAGGGAACACGGGCTAAGGGGCGTGGCCTATGGAACATGGCCTAGAGCGGCAGAACATGGCCTAGAGAACACGGGCTAAGGGGCGTGGCCTATGGAACATGGCCTAGAGCGGCAGCTCTCCGGGGCACCCAAATCGCCGCAGCGTCCCTCGGAACATGGCCCACCCCCAGGATCCTTACAATGCTCCCCCCGCTACGCTAGAGGGTGTCCCTACCCTCTGAACTGATAAAGCAGAGCCACATGGCTCAACAATAAGCAAAAAGCCAAACGTAGCTTTAAAACAACTGTGGCCAACGAGCCGAGTCCATCGCCTATCAAAGTCTCAGGTCGACTTGACCGTACGCTTCAAATAACACGACCAACGGGTCGGACCAATCTACTCAAAGTTCGCACAGCCTTTACCTCATAAAAGTGGCCAACGGGCCATTACACATAATTATGGCCAACGGGCCTAACGTAAGCCGTTACACAAGAGTCCAAAACTCTACATAAAAGTGGCCAACGGGCTTCATCGGCCAACAGGCCTAACGTAACAATTACCATTTCAAATGTTCGTTTAAAAAGTCCAAATTAACTGTTCATTCAGAAAGTCTTTTTCCGCATATTCAAATAAAACTAAATATTCGCTTACTGCTCAGCGGAGATTGTCCTTGGCGACGAAGCGTTTCTCGAAGAAGCCGACCTTCAGTCGGAATCGGAAATTTCGATTACTTCGGAAGTAGATTGTCCGGGAGGAAGGTCGTCCGTATCCGAACCCGACCCGGTTTGGTCAGACGGAATGTAGTCCGGGTCGCTGTCGTGGTCGATCGATATTACCTCGGAATCTGAGGCCATCGGGTCGTCGATCATTTCCCAGGGAAATTCTTCCTCCTCCGGCTCCGGGGGGGGGTCTTCGGGTGGCCAAGCACCACAGCAACCGGACGGCGGCGTTCTGTTCCTTCGGAGACGATAGGCGCGGGGGGCGTAGACGTCGCCCCCCCTCACTCACGGTGGGTCGTTCTTTTTGGCAAACGAAATCAGCGGCTGAAGATACGCAAGGTAAGCTGAGAGCGCCTTCAACGAAGGGGAGGGGAGTAGGTTCAAACGGCGGTGGCGCCGGCGGGTGCCCTTCGGGCAACACTCCCAGCAGAAGGTCGGGCGCCCAGGGCAGGAGGGTGTCCACGAGGTCCTGTAACTGCTTCTCCTCGTCCTCCATACGTGGAAGGGGCGGCGGGTCGAAAGCAGGGTCGTCGAACGCGGAAGGTAGCTCCGGCAGGGCAGCCGCCTCCAGTCCAGGCACGCACATCGGGCTCGAGCACTCGACCGTCGGCAGGGTCGGAAAGAGCGGATGTAGCTCCCCGATTAACTGGCTCCATTCTACTTCTTTCAGCGGGGGAAGGACAGGGTCGTCTCCGAAGTCCATGTCCCCCACGACATCCTCGGTCTCCACAATAGGCGCTGCCTCTACAATTCGACGAACCATCGCCGGCGCACGATGTTTGTCCTTTACATGTCGCTTCACTGACTTTTCCGCATTCGGACCGTAATAGCTGAACCCGCACAATTCACATGCTGCTCCTTGGTCCTCCATGACTTTAGCGCGAATGACGGCCTTGACGTGGGACGCCGCTGACAGCTGTCGTTTCCCGCGTATTTCGGCCATCGTGCACCTGTTGACAGTGTGCAGGCCGGCAAGTCGTCCAAAGTACAGGTTGATCGATGCACCGGCTTCCCGCCCCAATATAGACCAGTCCGAGGGATTTTCCGTGACGTCATTCGGCGACACTCGATATGCAGCCAGAGCACAGGGTAAAACCTCGTCCCAATCACTCCGATGGCTGTTCATAACCCACCCTTGGTCTGTCCAAATTTGAGGGGGGACCCCATGGCCAACAATAACATTTTCCACGGGGATTCTGGCAACCAAGGTATCCCCCCGATTAGCCATAGGAGCGGCTTCTACGCATTTAGCGCTACTGCAATTAACTCTGAGAAAAGCCATAAGCAAAGCTCCTAATACAACCACGCAAGCAAAGTCCTTATGCACAGAATTTCTCTGCTGCAGCGATGTTCGCCTTCTGGGCGATTCCCCAATTAGCTTTTCTTCAGTCTCATTCCTGCGCTTACACATCGACATCCTTCTGACGTTTCGATCAGTCACAGAAAATACATCACTATGCTCAGCCAATAAATTCCTCTGTCGTCCTCGATTCTCAGGGGGGACCTCCTCTGGTAACTCTGCTATTAACGCCTCCAAAGGCGGACTTTCTTCAACCGGAACCTCCCTTTGGCACTTAGGCAATACTACGACTTCCTCGGCAACGATAACGCGCCGGCACCAATTAGAGCCATTGCCCCGCAGAAGAGAAATGCGTCTCCTTCCCACAAATAATGCCCCTGCACCAAATCCCAGTCTACAACGGTGCTCTCTGAGCCAATCCATGCCCAACATAGGTTCTACTATTTGGTCAGACACCAGAAACGTGGTCGGGATTTCAAAACCTCTCCCAATCTTAATGGACACTAGGACCTCCCCAAGGACCCTAATTTCTGACCCATTAGCAGCCATCAAAGTACGATTACATGAACGAAGTTCTAACCCTTCGATGACGGAGGATGGCACCAAGCTGACCTCCGATCCAGTGTCGATCAGGCACAGCTGCTGTTGTCCATTGATCGCCCCTCTGATGTAGCTGGCGTTGTTGCTGGCTCTGTCCGGCAACGTCGATCGCGTAGTGTGGTTCATGGCTACTGGTTCCGGCTGCATCGGTTCCTCGGTTCCAGTCGTTCCGGCGTCGTTCCCGCGGTTCCGGAAACGGCGTGCTTGGCGGCAGTCACGAGCCACGTGACCGGTTCGGTCACAGTTGAAACACGTGACCGCCCGTCTCGTAGTCTCTTGCTGTCGGTCACCGTCGTTGCGATTTCCGGGACGATCGTTTCGTCCCCGATCGTTATCGTTCGGAGCTTGGCTCCGCAGCTCCCGCAGTTGTCGGTCAATCCGATCCTCTATCTCGCGCTGCCACTGGCGCTGGTCGTCCCGTTGCGCCGTCAGGAACCGGTCCAGCGTCGCTTGGAGCTGGGCACTCGGGTCGATCTCCTGAGTCCCACGAACCCGATTCGTCGGTCTCCTTCGGTCGTCGCTCTCGGATGCTCGTTGATAGGCCTCCAGACGCAGGGCTGTGCGGTATGCTTCGTCGAGAGTCTGTGGCTCTCGTTCTCGTACTTTCAGTGAGAGTTCACGGTCTCGTAGGGCTTCCAGGAATGAGTCTTTCGCGATGATCTGGGTCGTCTCATTGGATGGGACGGGATACGCCAGGACTACGAGACGCCGAATCTCGTGCAACAAGTCGCTGAGACTTTCTTCCGCTCGTTGCCGTCTGTAATATAACTGGGCCCGGAAGGTTTCTGCTTGACCTTCCGACCCGTATCTCTGTCGGAGGCGTTCCACCAGTTCCTCATAACTCACGTCTGCTTGCGCGCCGAAGTCCCAAAGGAGTTGAGTCGCCGCTTTTTCCAACGCGCAGCGCAAATGGTCGACCTTGTCCGCCGGAGTCCATCGGTTATGGCGGGCGCACACTTCAAACTGTGCGTAGAAAGACTCCCAGGAACCTGTTCCATCAAAACGACCGGGTTTCATTGGCGCCGATCGCCTTCGCAGCAAGCCGTCGACGGTCTCCAGCAGATCCGTCGTCCGTACCGGTCGGTCCGTCCTCTCTCGGTAGCTTTGTCTCACCTGTGTCTCGTCGTCTTCCGATCCGAATTCCACGTTCCGCAGCGGCAATCTTTCCATCGTTGCTCTCCGGGCTGCTGGTGTTTCGCGGTCGGGAGGCGTGTTGGCGTCCCCAGTCGCCGAATACTGGATCGTGATTTCGTCGTCTCCGGTCAACATTCTCGGTTGATTCTAGTTGTCGTCGTTCTGCAGGAAAGCTGTAGACCCCACTTCTGCGTCCAGTGTGGTGAAAATACGCGAAAGTTCCACGGCCTCCGTGGTCTATCGAAGGGCTTAAACGTTGAGTTTCCCCGACGACAACAGAACTTGACAAACGACACGAATTCTTCTTCTTCAGCAGAGTTTATTAATTCGTCGCAATCACTGTACAAAAGACCGCCAAACGACACAGGCGACATGCACCGGCTCTTAACTACATCTATTATCCTCAACTACGTCTATTAGCTCTCAACGGACGTCTGTTACTCCTCAACTACATCTATTACTGCGTCTTGTGAGCTCACTACTTGACTACTGGCTACCAACGGACGTCTGTTACTCTTCTTCCTACTGCGCGGGCTGAGCTATTTATAACCGCCCAGGAACATGGCCTAGAGAACAAGGGCTAAGGGGGCGTGGCCTATGGAACATGGGCTATGGAACATGGGCTAGGGAGAACATGGGCTACGGAACATGGCCTAGGAGGCGTGGCCTACCAGAACATGGCCTAGGGAGTAAGAGCTAAGGGGCGTGGCCTATGGAACATGGGCTAGGGAGAACATGGGCTACGGAACATGGCCTAGGAGGCGTGGCCTACCAGAACATGGCCTAGGGAACACGGGCTAAGGGGCGTGGCCTATGGAACATGGCCTAGAGCGGCAGAACATGGCCTAGAGAACACGGGCTAAGGGGCGTGGCCTATGGAACATGGCCTAGGAGGCGGCAGAACATGGCCTAGAGAACACGGGCTAAGGGGCGTGGCCTATGGAACATGGCCTAGAGCGGCAGCTCTCCGGGGCACCCAAATCGCCGCAGCGTCCCTCGGAACATGGCCCACCCCCAGGATCCTTACATTATTATAGGCTAGAAGTTACTAATCAATTATTAGGCTAGAAGTTACAACTAGTAAGTAGGCTACGAAGTGCTAATTGGTATTTTGGCAGGAAGTACTGATTAGAAATTAGTCTGGAAGTTACCCAGCAGCAATTAGACTGGAAGTCACTATAATTAGTAATTGGACTATAATTTAATCATTAGTTTTGCCGCTTCGTTGCATAACCTCTCCCAATAATGGCGCTTCTGACTTAATAACAAAAGGTGGGGTGCCAAGAACTTTTATTGCCGTAAATGCGCTATATGAACTGATACAAGTATACTTGCTTACTGTAACAGAGGCACTCGTCACTGTAGCCGAGAGGAGTGTATAATGACATGAATGACGCATGCATACATTCATACAAACATATAGACATAGACATCATAATGCGCACTTGCATACATACATACATATAATACATACATAAATATCTCCGTATTGGCCTTATGATGATGATGATGATGATGATGATGATGATGATGATGGTGGTGGTGGTGGTGGTGGTGGTGGTGGTGGTGGTGGTGGTGGTGGTGGTGGAGGTGGTGGTGGTGATGGTGATGGTGATGGCGATGATGATGATGATGATGATGATGATGATGATGATGATGATGATGATGAAGATGTTGATGATGACGACGACGACGACGACGATGATGATGATGATGATGATGATGATGATGATGATGATGATGATGATGATGACAACATGTGTAGCCTAATTAACCTCTTCGCTGCCACGCCGCCCAAGAGTAAATGACGCGCCGGGTGCCAAGACGTTATGCAGTTGTAAAATTTTTTATTGTTGCAATTAATATAGTTTATGTAATATATTCACTGTTTCAATGCCTACAATCCATGATTATAGGTCCTATGAATAAAAAATATCATGTTTAGGAGGCGTGAACCTAGTTGCTACTCATTTATTTTCAATAGCTATTAGCTAGGCCTACCAACCACTTAGGCCTAATTATTATAGGTCCCAGTATGTTAGAAAGTTTGGGTAATATGAACTTAATTTCTATCACTATCGCTAAAATAAACTATCTCTATAATAGCGTACTAAGAACTTGTTCTTTGGTAAATATCTTTGCGTTCATAACGCCAAATATTGTCAAAACTGACAGCAAAAGTCCAATGAATGAAAACTAATTTCAAAACACCTAATTAAGATCGGTTAGCATTAGCATATTTGAATCTTCTGGGACTAACAAAAAAGTTATACAAACCGAGCACAAAAGTAGCCCTGAAGTAGCCAAACATTGCAGTAAATTCTGTTTTGACTCTCAAGTGCCTGTACTATGAATTATAATCCGTGCCTCCAGTGCTAGACGAGGCACAGACGTGGCCGTATTTATGACGAGCGGTGCTCGTCAACAGGGCACACAGCGTACACATAATTCATGACGAGCGCCGCTCGTCAATAGGGCAGCCAAGAGGTTAAAATGACGTCTTAGACCTTTACAATAGATACATACATGTATGCATTCATACACACGTCTCAACGAACAATCATTAAAGCAGAAATGATACATGCAGAGAATGTCCAAAGACCACAAGCTGTTCATAAGAGATGTTTGACCACTTTGCAGACGGCAGCACAATCATACCCATCCTCCTCCTCGTCCTCCTCGTCCTCGTCCTCCTCGTCCTCCTCCTCCTCCTCCTCCTCCTCCTCCTCCTCCTCCTCCTCCTCCTCCTCCTCTCACCCATCATAATTCCCCGTTGGTGCCACGAATGGCTGGATGGGAGATGCGTCGATTGCTCAATTAAGGCAGCACTTGGAGATTTGCAGAGTGCAGCAGACACACATCTGTGATCGACAGATATATAAGGACGAGGCATGGAGATTGGAGAGACCGACTGCATTGCGCCTGGAGGGAACACACGTTCAAGATGGGCAGAGTGGAGGCGACAGTTCTTCAGCGAGTTAATACTATCGATGGTGATGGTGGCGAGGACGATGATCATGATGATGCTGATGATTATGACGATGACGACGATAAGGATGATCAACATGACGTTGACGACGATGATGATGGTGATGACAATGATGATGATGACGATGATGATGATGATGACGATGATGATGATAATGCTAACGATGATGACGAGGAGGAGGAGGACGACGATGATGTTAGTGATGATGATGATGCTGATGATCATCATGACGATGACGATGATGACGATGGATGATGATGACGACGCCGAATAAGATGATGATGGTGATGATGATGTAGACGACGACGACGATGAATGATGATGATGATGACGATGGTGATGATGACGATGATAATTCTGACGATGATGATGACGGCGACGATGATGATAATGCTGACGATGACATGCTCATGCCTGGCGACTACAACTAAATGTCAACGACTTCAGAGGTTCTTAATTAAGCGATCGGTTCTCGAACTATCGACCTCATTAATTTATCTTTATGAAATATATTTAGTCTCGCACAGCATCTACGTGTACGGACAGAACATCTCTGAAGAACAGGAAACCATCAATAATTGCATCAACCATCAAAGCTATAAAATAAGGCAGATGTATACAATGCGTCCGTATTTTACACCTGCTTAGAACGATATCGCCCGGTCTTATGATACTCGCTAATGCAAAGGCTTGCCCTATATAGCTTCTGCATTTTGCTCAATCTTATAAGTTGTTTTAAATGTTTCTGTCAACAGAATTATCACCCTGTAGCGTCATTCAGCAAGCAACTTTGTCGCATTGCGGGACCATCTCCATCTACATCAGCTTTAACCATTTTGAGTAAGTAAGTAAGTATATCCTTTAATACTCCATTAGCAAACTGCGCACAATGGGTTACATGGAAAACTAGAAATATACAAAAACAAAAATAGAAGCTGGCAGCCAACAACGGCACCCGATCCACAACAACTCTACTCTGCGCTGTAACAGTCACCACGACAAACAAAGTGTTTAGTGTCTGCTGTTACTAGATTTTTTTCTTTCATTGTCCCTTCGCCGGGAAGAAACTTGTAGAAGGAAAGACGAAACAAGATGGTAGAGGACTTAGAGTAAACTTTGGGTGTTATGAACTATTGAATGGCGAGAATAAACGCAGTGAGAGAGAGAGAGAAAGAGAGAGAGAGAGAGAGAGAAAGAGAGAGAGAGAGAGAGAGAGAGAGAGAGAGAGAGAGAGAGAGAGAGAGAAAGAGAGAGAGAAAGAGAAAGATATACATATATATATATATATATGGAGACAGACAGACAGACAGACAGACAGACAGGCAGGCAGGCAGGCAGACAGACAGACAGACAGATAAACAAACAGTGAAAGAGAGAGAGTGACAGAACAGATAGTGAGAAGACAGACAGAGAGACAGACATAGGTGGACATAGAAGCGGACAGGCAAACATACAGAGAGCAGGTGTATGGAGGTGGGAAGCAGGGCCTATTTTAAAGAATTTTTCACCAAGCACGTCCCCCCCTAAGAAAAAATTGTGAAATTGCAAATGCCTGTTTATTAATAACTAAATGCTTTAGCACATCTATCACACTTGTAAGGTCTTTCTCCAGTATGAGTTTGATTATGCGTTTCTAGCTTATATTAATAAGTAAATGGTTTAGCACATCTATCACACTTGTAAGGTCTCTCTCCAGTATGAGTTAGATTATGAAAATTTTCAAATTAGCTGAGAACTTGAAATGAGTCAAACGACATGATAATTTGATATTGAATTTGATAACATTCCAATTTTTGCATGAACCAAATAGTTTCTTATACAATTCTAACACTGTCATTATAATTATAATTTTACAGCTGTGTTGAGGACCAAAGCAACTAACCTGCGTGCGCGTTCCTCTTCGTCATTCGTTTAAACATGGCCTGTATGTCGTTTCCAGGTGACGACGCAACCCGTTTTTTACTCATCGTGAAATTCGCAAATGAATGAACTAAAACAACTGAACAGTCTGAACTGACCGAAAGGCCTAATAGTCCTAATATCGTAATAATAAATGTCAATAAACAATTATGAATTATAACGAAAACTGAAATGTAGCCTAAATATTATTTTTACATCAGTCACAAAATTGCGCGTCCCGTTCTCTCGGTGCTGTTTGTAAACAAGTTTAACGCGCTGCATGACGTCATGAGCCCAAATAGATGTATGGAACGCCGTTCGAACTTTCCTAAAAAAATTAAATATATTGGCGGTGTTTTTTAAAACAACTTTAAACAAGTTCAGTAAGTGCCGTGCCAGGCGTGCCTGAGCGATGAAGCACGGACCGTCAATTCCTCAGGCACGTTTTTGTAATCTCAAAGCACGGACGTGCCTGTCGGCACGTTAAAATAGGCCCTGGTGGGAAGAGATGCAGGTGATTGGTCGAACCTTCGGGATTTCTTTTGGGATTCTATTCGTCTATTTAACGATCTTCTGTTGACCACTGAAAGCCGAACACTCCATCAATACAAGCATCACCACCATCACCACAATCACCAACACCATCACCACCACCAAAACCACCACTATTACTGCCACCACCACCCCAACCATCACCATCGTCATCGCCACCACCACCACGGTCCCACCATCGCCTTCACACCATAGCCACCATCACCACCACCACAATCAACACCACCACAATCACACCACCACAATCACCACCACAATCGCCACCACCACAATCACCACCACAATCACCACCACCACAATCACCACCTCACCACCACAATCACCACTACCGTCACAAACACTACCACCACAATCACCACTACCAACCTCAGCAGGATTAACCATGGATGCCTATCAATGAGACACGACAACAGGTATGGTCATTGGTCGTGTTCAACGTACGCATCATTTTCCAACCGTTCCAAATTGACTGAACACAAAGAAGCAATACAACCATCATTTAACACGATGTCCACCAATCCAGAACCACACCACGATCCTCAATCGTATAATAATCGACCAACAACCTATAAAACCGTCTCCACCACTCATCTCACTCCATTTCCTTCATCCGCTCTGTTGCGTCTCCAAGCGACCGGTCCTGGAACCAAATAGGCCGTCATTGTCCGGTCGTTGGTTGGATGGATTGCAGCTTCAGCAGCAGGTCCCGATGGACGACCATGTGGGATGCGAGGCACGATTCCGTAGGTCGAGACGGAGGTCGCTTTATGACCGTCACACAGTTGGACGTCGTTAGGATACTGGAAGATGGACAGCGAGTGGGGCGATAACTATCCGTAGATAGCCATCCGTAGATAGCCATCCGTGGATGGATGGCTCACTGGCGTCGAACCAAGACTCTGCAGCCGCGAGAGAGCGAATGGGTTCCGACGAGAGAGAAGGGAAGGAGGTGGGAGAGGAGGAAGAGGAGGAGGGTTAGAATGGGAAGATGGAATGGAGGAGGAAGTAGATGAAGAGGAAAAGGCGGTCTAGTCACGAAGGTATAGATAATATAAATGCATCTTTATGCAGCCGCACTGCTGCAGTGGTATCAAACCAGAGAGAAAAAGACAGACGGACAGACAGACAATTGTGATTTCTGACACGAGAGACTGACAGATAGACAGAGGCTGGATCGAAAATCTAACATTGGGATATAGAAGGAAGAAACAGAGGGATGTAGGCGGAGAAGGCAGCGGCGTAATGACAGGAAGCGTAGGAGGAAGAGGAGGAGGAGGAGGAGGAAGATAAAGAAGAGAAAGTGATGGGAAAAGAGTGGAAGTCGGAGAAGGACGTGGAAGAGGAAGGGAAGGATGAAGAGAAAGATGACTGGAAGAGAATTGTGAAGAAAGAGAAGAACAAGGATAAAGAGAAGATTAGCGAGAGGGATAGGAGAAAAATGGGAGGAGAAAGCGAAAGAGAGGAAAGCGATAACTGGAAGACTATAGGAAGAAGTTGAGGATAAGAATCTGCTAGGAGTGGAGGTCTGGGATTAATACGAAATTGCATGCGCATTTCCTGCCTCCAGTTAATCTCTCCCTGATGACCTGTCCATAGCCAGACGGACGGAAAAGCCAATCGGCTTAGCGCAAGAGTAGTTCCGGTAGTTCTCCGACTGCGGTCATGGATTAATAAACACCAGATGCAATAACAATGTCTAGAATAATATTATGCTGTCTAGCTGTCGCATCATGTACTCACTCCCACTCAGTCTGTGAAAGCAGATGGTGGTCTGTATGGCGGTGGTGCTCCATGCGCTATCCTAACTGTAATTAGGAACTTGTATTTTTCCAGTAAACAAAATAATCAATTTAAAATGAATAAATGAAGCAACTCTTGAACAATGTACAAACATTTTTTATATCTAATTTTTCTGTTCATCTTGTAACTGTGTTGCGGCTTGTCAACCTGATTTCTGATTAAACGAATATATATATATATATATATATTAGGGTGGCCCTTAAAAATGAAAGTTAAAAATAATCTACTGGCACCCCTCCAATCTATTTCAATTATGAAGAAAATAATTTGTGCAAAAAATCTTTGCAATAGGGCAATATTTAGGGGTGCCCCCCGAGCTCTCAAGTTTCAATAATGTACGAGTAAACTTCCAAATTATAGTTGGAATCGCAAACTGAAATTTTCAGTGCTTTAATACATTCTGTCGGCCTACTAATGTTTGCAATGCATCAACATTTAATATTTAGTACTTACTTACTTATTAAAATTACGTGAGCTCTGAAATTCTAAAATATCACCGTTCTGATATCTTGGAGTTTGCGCATAGATATTTAGCAACTGCACAGCCACGAGACCATTACAGGGAATTTCTCGAGCTCTCAGTTGTCTTTCTTGGAGGTGTTCCTTCTCGTGAAATTCGGTTTTGAATACCTGGCGCTATGCACCGGGCACGATAGATGGCAAAAGTCATCTATACCATAAAGATGTGACTCTTTCGTGCTCAGTTCAAGAAGACTGCTGCAGAAGAACGCAGCATTCGTGATATTGCCATCTTTGCAGTTGTTGTCTACCTGAAAGCATAGGCGCAATCACGTCCTAAAAGTTGGGGGGGACCAAATGAATCACGTCCTAAAAGTTGGGAGGGACCATAATGATAAAGTCAATGGAACCACTCAAAAGTTGGGGGGGACGCGTCCCGTGGGTCCCATATATGGTGGTTGCGCCTATGCCTGAAAGCCTGGATAACTGCGCCAATTGCTGTGGAGGTTCCTCTGAATGACTTCACTCTCATGGCAAACCTTCTCATATATCCACATACTACAATTTCTTCTGCTACAAGCAAGAAGCTAGGGCTTCATCTCTGGTATTTGTCTGAAGAGCTTATTGGGCTTGCTCTTTTCGATTCAAGGGTATCCAATGACTTCAAGAAGCTAATGATTGCTGCCATGGAAGAAGTAGCCCCAGATCATCCGCCTAAACGACCCAGTGTGAAGTCAGATGCATTTCTTGGCACCAGCGGTCTGGAACAATTCTGTGCAACCAACTCCAAGAAACTGTTTCAGGTGCTTGGTCTGCATGGACTATCTGAGACAGCGGCGCCCGCAGGCGTACGCACTTACGCAAGTGCGTACAGTGCTGAAAGGCTAACAAAATAATGGCTGATGACTAAAAAAGGTCATCAGTTTTTTCGACGGATGGAAAAGGTATGTTTTTGGGAAATTCAAGACTGATGACTAAAAAAAAGGTCATTAGTTTTTTCGGCGACCCTGAAGAAAATTTTTCCCTGTTGCCCCCCCACATCGAAAATTTTTCCGCCCTTGGCTGTGCGTACAAGAAACAAATCCTGGGGGCGCCGCTGATCTGAGATGATACTTTCCAAAGATCCTGCTCTTTGGGAAGAGCATGAAGCATTTCGAGAAGCACAAGCAGCACTCAAAGGGTTGGCTGTCGTCAATGATAGAGCTGAACGAGGTGTGGCACTCATCCAGGACTTAAATAACAATCTAACAAAATATGAGGATCAGCTTCAATTTCTCCTGCAGGTTGTCAGTGAACATAGACACAGTTCTCTGACTGTACGAAAAGAAATCACGCGTCAAATTAGTAGAAAGCAGTTATTCCTGCATTTTATTGTCCTGTACTGATCATTTAGGCCTACTTCTGTGACCAGCTGAACAGGGAACAATAACTGAATTATAATTGAACAGTAAACACTTGTTTCATTGGCATTGTTGCATCACTAGAGTGTATTTTAGTCATCTCTGTAAAATTCTGAGTGACAATGTGTTGAATATAGTTTGGTTGAAATTGTATGATTCAATTGATCAAATTTGTATTAAAGAATAAATTTCGGCGCTCGAGGGGCACCCCTAAATGTTTTGCAATTCCAAAATCCTTTTCAACATAATGTTATTTCTATAATTGGCATGGATTGAAAGGGTGCCAGACAAAATTTTACGATTTTTATTTTTTGGCTGTATGCTAAGGGCCACCCTAATATATATATATATATATATATATATAACCAGAAGAGACACGAGAAGCTGCTCACGCATGCGCATAGAGCCCAGTCAATGGGCTCCAAACAAAGGAAAAGAGGAGTCGGTCTAGGCCTATAATAGGTGGACGAGGAAGAGGACTCAGAGGAGGAAAAGAAAAGCAGAGGAAGGCAGGAAAATTGGTATTACATGTATGTTTATGTTGAGACATATAGATGACGAGAGGCTTGATCCCTTGTGCTACACGAACCTCGTTTTTTAAATAAGTTAATGATCTAATGATTTTTTATAGCGCCGCCAATCATGCCCAAACATGGTAACCTCAAGGGAAACCATATTGAAGAAATCATCAGTCGGTGGACGAGTCAAAGGCAAAGTGGCTGATGGTTGACTTTGGCGGAGTTCAGACCAAAAAATTACCAGTCAGGTTAAGATGATCAGGTAATTATAGACTCTAAACTCTAGAGCCATCGCTGCTGCATGCTTGCCGGTAGATTTCTAGTGTAGGCCTACATGCATATGACTCATTTTACCTACCCCATAGCTTCATTTTGAATGAATTGTCTCGGATGCTATTGTATGTTGAGTATAGTGCATTCTATGTTGTGCTTTAATCATAATGTGTATTATATTTTTTCTTACTATGCTGCGTTTTGTTGAGTATATACATATATTACATAGGCCTATATATTGTGCTGCTAGTACTAACTGCGCCTTTCATTATGTTTGTAATCTTCTATATTTCACATAGCAACTGTTACATCACCTGTTCTATATTAAGTTCAGTTATGCTATAGCAGAGCCCTGCGCCGGCCGCGCCGCGCCACCGCCGCCGACAAGTCGGCGCCGCCGCCGCCAATTTTTTTGGGTCGGCGCGCCGACGCCGCCGCCGCCGAAAATTTGTCGGCGCGCCGCCGATGCCACGTTGATTCCTATATTTCTTTTTGTTGCATTTTCCATCTCTTGCACGATTTCGCGAAAAAACTGTTGCGTAGGTACGAAATTAATCTTTTTTCTATGTACTTAAATTTTCCTGGCAACACCGTTTTTGCGTCAATGCTATGAAACCTATGAAGCCACCTATTCGTTTTGACTTTTGGAACATTGCGCTTAATATTTAAACCTTTGTGGATTTTGTGATTCGATTTGAGTTATGGCAGCAGCGAGGGTAAAAGAACTCCAGGAAGCCTAAGTGAATTGTTATGCCGTGTGTGCCTTCTTTCCTGATAGTTCGACCATGCGCTAGGATGGAACAGAACCGTCTGCCCCTAGTATTAGGATATAGGGGCCTACGTTACTATCACGTTCCAAAGAATTCGCGCTCTGCAATTTTATGTGAATGATTGGTCGCGTCTGCAGGCTTGTGATTATCCATTGCCGGCCAGTTACTACCTAATTCCAATTTTCTCACCAGTACGCGACCTAAGTGAAATTGGTGATTCAGCTTTCGAGCATTAATAGCCCTGTCTATGTGAACGATGGAGCAATGTTAGGCGATTAGCCAATAGATCCTATTTAAGATAGGAATATTTTTTAATACACCAATTGCTAACCGCATTTTGGTTTACACGTGTGGTACAATGAAATGAAATGCAATTAAGAGAGTAATGGATAACAGAGTCCAGTTAATTCCCATGTTTTCAGACGAATTTATATTGTGGGAAGTCCGTGAAGTAGATTTCAAAAGGTATTTATTTAGTTTGATTCCGATAGATGCCTACGCCCAGTTAGAATGATCATAGCCGGAATAGACTAGGATTAACAGTACTCCATGGTGACGGTCCGAGAGAGGACCAAAGCTCCAGTATAAAAGTTGTCCAGTTTGAAAAGTAAATACAAATTCTGTAGATCGCACATTTTGTCAGCAATTTGAGTAGCGTCTCACAAATGGGATCCGATTAAGAAAAGAAAAACATTTTTCGCATAAAAGAAGTCTAACTTATTGTGACTTGACTTGTTTAGATCGAAAGACTTGCGCTCAGCAATTAGGTTTTAAAAAGATGCTAAGAGTTTCGGTGGAAGTCGTTCGAAATATTGGCCGATAAATCAGAATAGGTGGTGAATTCTGACCAAGTTTACTACTCGGTGTGCATTGACAAGGGAAAATGAGAGAACTACAAGCACTCTCATCTGTTGAAAAGATTGCGTGACTTTGTATTCATTCACAATAAGTCCAATTTTATGGCAGGTCAAGAGTGAAATAGGCAGATAGCGCCGCCACTGCAAAAATAGTCCTTTAGCTTCTACACCGTGTCTCGATAAAAAAATTTAGTCAGGTGAGGTGGAAAATTTCTATATAGCATGAAATTTCGGTCATTTTGCCGTCTACCTGCCAAAAGTTATTAAGATTGGTGGAAATTTGACAAAGTTATGACAAAAACAATTGTGCACCTTTTTTATTGAGACACGGTGTATTAGTAGGTCACGCAAGCTGGAGGCCGGAATTTGAAAACGTTGTCATGTGGTTTGATAGTCAAGCTTTTGTAAAGTTTGGTAATTGAACGTCTGTTCTGAGAATAATTGTTTATCGTGAATATCATTTTAAGACCAGATAACTGTCAAAAGTTATTGCTGAACACGCGTATCTTAATAACATAGGCTAATTGTGTAGCAACTTCTAAAATAAGTATGCGACGCTGGAGCACTAATCACACAACGCCGCGCCGCGCCGCCGACGCCGACATTTTAAGGGCGCCGCCGCCGTCGATTTTTGTTGATCGGCGCGCCGCCGCCGCCGACTAAAAATGACCGGCGCGCCGCCGCCGACACTCGGCGCAGGGCTCTGTGCTATAGGTAACGTTAATTTCTTCTCATTTTGTATAATGTATTCTATGCTCTGCTTAGGTTCCCTAGCGTTGCGGCAACTACACGTGGTGGTTGTTCAATTGCACATCCTCAGCTCTGACGCCACTGCAGGACTAAGTTGCACCGAGGTGCTAACTAACGAACGCAGTGATCGTCTCATGTTATTGGATACCGCTTCAGAAAGAGACAGGCTCCAATTGTAAGTCTAGTCAAGACTACAGAGGGATACTGATAGATGTACTCAAAAACATGCATACATAGATGCATACATAGATGCACACATACATATATACATACATACATACATACATACATACATACATACATACATACATACATACATACATACATACATACATACATACATACATACATACATACATACATACATACATACATACATACATACATACATACATACATACATACATACATACATACATACGTACATACATAGGTACATACATACATACATACATACATACATACATACATACATACATACATACATACATACATATATACATAAGGAGAGAAAGACAGGTGAAAACACATTGCATGCAGTCAGACGGAGAGACAGACAGAGAGATTGAAGCCCTGTGTCATCAACTGGCAAATCAGCTTCTAATAATTAATTACAGCATATCAACTTTCGACACGATATTCCGTTGCGTGTGCACAGTGCAGACAAGCATTACTGCGAATTCAGTTTCTAAAAAAAATTAATCAAGTCTAGGCAGAAAACAATTCTGAGGAAATTGCCATTCAAATTAGACGACTTTTTCTCAAAGATATCAGACAGAGACAGAAGCGAATATTAAAAAAACGATTTTTCTGTACAGTACACGCATCAAAGAAAATATAAATGATTTCCTGCATTGCATGAGAGAAGGTAGACTGCGAGAGATGTTGGCTGACAGCAATACTGCTGCTGCTGATGCTGCTGCTGCTGATGATGATGATGAAGGTGGGACTTGGCACCTACTGTCATCCTCACACATCATGTGAGTTGTCCGCTGATATGACTGTGATGCTGTCGTCGGTCTAACGAGCGAATTTCAAATCCTGGCAGATCTATTAAAACCTTCGCTCTGTTTTGATCTCCGGGATCACGTTACCATCATTTTTTTTGCAAACGTTGGTCTGTGCTGTACAAAGCGATCGATCCTCTTCAGCGTCTTCAACGCTGCACGGTTCAGAGTGATGATATCGTGGGTTTTTCATTGTCAACATCATTATAATCATCGTCGTTGTTAGTATTATCATCATCATCGTCGCCGTTAGTATCATCATCATCATCATCATCGTCGTTGTCGTAGTCATCGTCATCGTCGTCATCATCATCATCATCATCGTCATCGTCGTCATCATCATCATCATCATCATCATCGTCGTCGTCGTCGTCATCGTCATCGTCATCATCATCATCATCATCATCGTCGTCGTCGTCATCGTCGTAGTCGTCGTCATCATCATCATCATCATCATCATCGTCGTCGTCGTTATTAAGCCTTATTATTATCATCATCATCATCATTATCATCATCGTCGTCATCATCATTGTCGTCGTAGTCGTTGTCATCATAATCATCATCAACAACAACAACAATAACATAAAAACAGCCATCATCATTAAGTAAACAGCCGCCGCATCAAAAAAGCTTAATTTGCACGAAACGTCATCCCACTCTAATAACAAATAATAATCAGCAGCAAATGTCGTCGTGGACCAAGTTTTATATCGACGCCTCTATTTATTTAATCTCGATGGTCGTAAAGAAGTCCAGCATCTGCATTTAATGATGATCATGTCTGCATCGCCAGAATCATTATTTTGATTGGTTCGTTTAATAATGATGAGGTCATCGCTATAAATAGAACAAGGTGCGTGAAAATAATATCATGCGTCAAATTTTTTAGCCGAGTTATTAAGTATCTGGGTTAAGTGGCGATATTTTGTTGACTGAATTATATTCCAGCTATGTATCAGAACAGTTACATGGATCGGACAAGGCGACCTGACTATTTAGGGAGGCGCAAAGCAACAAAAGGGAGAGGGAAAGGGAACAGAAGCCCTCTCACTGTTCGTAAAGTATGTCTACGAACATTTGGAATATTTTAATTATCATAATTATTACGCCACACAAAAATTTCTATGGAGCCAATCGACTGTTACGAACCGGTATTTTAAAGCCAGTCCGTTGCTCGAGTATGCGCTACAGTGGCTACACCATTCACAGCTACAATTTTTATGTATTCCATATCATGGACTGTGGTATCTAAGCAATTGTTTTGGAATTGGGAAGACTATAACCTGAACAGTTTGTCGGAATTATCTCGATATTCAGTGCGTTGAAAATAACTACCGTTTTCTTTATATTCCAGTGACATCTATGAAAAGCTATCCCTGGGTACTTCTTGCGAATGTGCCCGAGGATTGGTAACATAGTTCATCAGTCGAAACTCATGATTTCAGCTCTGAAAAGATGCACATGCAATTGCTACAGTTTTTCAGTCAGTTGCGTACGATCTCACGCAGAGAAACAGAAGTCATATAGTAGTAGGCCTATACAGTATTTCTTGCTAAGGGGCCCAACCCATGCAGTGGCGGCGCCAGCCGGGGTCGCGGCAAGTCATTTGACACGCTACCTTCTTCACTCCTAACCTGCCTTTTGACCTGCTAATTTTAAGTTATTTGAAATGTTTATTACCTGCTGATTTAAAGTTATTTGAAATGTTTATTACCTTTTTTACATTTAATTTCTTTGACCTGCTTAATAACTCCCATGACATTGACGAGACCTGCTGAAATTGCTAAGCTGGCGCCGTCACTGCAGACCAAACCTTTCGGAGGGGGGGGGGGGTTACGCAGGTAAAGCGTCAGACTGCACCTTTGATATAGGAAGCCTCCTTCTTCTAGCCAACTAGTTACCCCCCCTCTTTTCCTTCTTCCACGGGGCTATACTTATTCCCTCTTTTACTTCTTCCACGGGGCTACTTATTCCCTCCTTTCCTTCTTCCACGGGGGCTACTTATTCCCTCTTTTACTTCTACCACGGGGCTACTTATTCCCTCTTTTCCTTCTTCCACGGGGCTACTTATTCCCTCTTTTCCTGCTTCCACGAGGGGCTACTTATTAACGACGAACAGTCCATCATTGACTGCGAACTTGTGCGTCCTTGGCGTCTCTGCGGCTGCTCCCCCACCACCCCGGTTGCGGTTGGTCAGCACCGACCACCTCGACGTCATCGGAGCGGAACTGTGCGAGAACTGGAACCGGACGAGGTCGCTGGGGTCGCGGCTGGTGCGTGACGCCATGCAGGGGACCTGGCGACGCAGCTGGAAGCGGAAGTAGGCGCCGGAGAGACTGTAGATGAAGAAGTTGACGCAGTAATTGCCGAAGAAGATCGTCTTCGTGATGTACTTCCAGCCGAGCGTCGTGTCCCCCTCCGACTGCGCTTCGGCGATCGTTCGCGACATCTGGTGAAGATCGGAAACGAAGTTGCAGCACCACGTGACGAAGTAGGGTACGTTGAGTACGATGAACGCCGTCGAGACGACCAACAAGATGGCGGTGAACTCCAACCGGATGCTGCTCTCCCTCGTCAGGATGCCGTGGCGCAGGTGGCGCTGCTTCGTCTGACGTAACTTCCGGCAGATGAGCAGATTCAAAGTGAGCATTATGACGAACGGGATTACAGTGATCGTGCTTCCGTAGACCGAGTCAAGAACGAAGGTTTCCACTCGGAACGGAGCCTTCCACGTGCACAGGAGGGTCCCGTTCGGCGCCTTATGAACAGTCGAGAGGATCGGTTTGTAGAGGCTGATGCCAAAGGCGGAAGCTACTACGGCGCCCAAGGACCGCCTGGCAAAGGTCCTCTTACACAACACCCGCCTCTTGATCGGCATCAGTATCCCAACGCAGCGTTCGATCGTGAAGGCAACAATGAACCAAGCCGACATGAATCGGAACACATAGGAGGCGAAGACGTACGCTTGACACATCCCCGGCACTGCAATCAGGTTATAGGCCCTGCCGCCCGGCCAGCGAGGTAACCCCCGCTGGAGCCACTCGAAGAGCACGTAGGTAAGCAGTACGCAGGCGTCCGATACGGCGAGACAGGCCAGGTAGAGACTGGCGGACATCTTGCGCATGCGCCTTGACAGAAAGACCCTCAGGGAGATGAGATTACCGATGATACCGCTGACGATGACGAAGGGTGTGACGTAGGCGTAGAGGTCGAGTCCACGGTCAAGGATGTTGTTGGCATCCGGGAAGGAAGCCCCGTTGAGAACGGAGGTGGAGGAGCTGTTTTGTCCTCCGGACAGGGATGTTCCGTTGGATCCTGTGGGGGGACAGGTGATGTTTGCGCCGCTGCTGCTGTTGCCGAGGATATCCCAGATCCCGCTAAGCAACTGATTTGTCTTCAGACATGACAACGGACCCTTCGTAGAAAAACAAAACATCATCAGACATTGACAGATGACATGTATTGCGCAGATTCACTCTGGATGGTGGGGGGACATAGGCTTAGAACGTCGCACACTCACACCCACACACACACACACACACACACACGCGCGCGCGCACACACACAGGACCTATGTAACGTACACATCATCACAAGACACAGATAATACACATGAATATTGAATACATAACACACGCACACACACACACTCACACACACACACACACACACACACTCATAACCGCGTGAGACACAAACGCATCACACACACACACACACACACACACACACACACACACACACACACACACACAACACACACAGTCACACAACACAAACACACATAACCCATACATATAACCCCACACACATAACCCACACACACACACACACATAATACACATGAATACATTACACACGCACACACACACACACACACACACACACTCATAACCACGAGACACACAAACACATCTCACACACACACGTAACACACACAACTACACAATACAAACACACATAACCCACACAGACATACAGGCGCGCGCGCGCACACACACAACGCACTGTGTTCTTGTATATATTTTCCACGAACATGTGTATTTCTTTATATTATAGGCTACATGTAAAGGAGCAAAACTCGGGTGGCGTTGATGTCTTTGGTCCTAATGAGAGGCTATAATAATAATTTGTTCCATCAGTTCCTCGATCGCGCGCCATTTAATGGAAGTTGCCGTCTGCCTGTCTGTCTCTCTGCCTGTCTGTCTCTCTGCCTGTCTCTCTGCCTGTCTGTCTCTGTCTGTCTTCTGTCTGTCTCTCTGCCTTCCTGCCTGCCTACACGAAGTCCAGGCTACAGCCATAAATGCGACACTTTTTGGTGTCTAACAGCGGGTTGATGCAATGAAAGAAGGAAAGGATGAAAGGAAAATGTGATTCGTCAGTTAGAGATGACAGGTTAAAGCTCCTAAATAGAGAAATATGAGAACGATAGTAATAAATGCCAAATAATCTAAAAGTCTTTCAAGCCAATTTTCATCTATGCCTCCGTGAAATTGAGGTATTCATTGGCGTTATAGCCTATATTGCAATTTTTCTCCTTACATGTAATTGGCTTCCGTAAAAATTCAGAATTTAGGCCTACATCTTACAGGGTTCCAGCCTTTAAATTTGCCAAACGGGCAAATTGGATTGCGACCAAACTTCTGTATGCCGTGGACGAAAAATGACTTTGAGCAGGGCTTAAAGTGTGGCTGGACGGTCATGGACGGCGTCCATGCACTTATTTTAAAATCTGAACGCCGTCCAGCCACTTATTGGCCAGCAATGACTGGAAAGGTATACAGGGCGTCCAGGCACTTCTTCTGGAAAGATAAGGGGCGTCCAGGCACTTATTTTCCCACACCTTAAGCACTGACTTTGAGGCAATTTCACTGGAAGCAACCGACCATCTCTTCCTGCCCTCAGCGTTATCATTAAGGGGCTATATAAATCAATATATTAGAATTGATATTTAATAAGAGTAGATTACGTAAGACATCATTCGACTCTGAATATTTAACTCTGAGTTCGCGAATACAAGCGATGCTTCACGCCATTCTGGGCACTTTTACAGCGTTCTATTGTTTTAACTTAGGCATGGGCACCCGCACATAGGGGCAAGGGGGGGCACTTGCATGGGCGCCCGCAGAAATTTTCGCAGGGGGGGCAAAATGTTTACGATAGTCGCGATTAAATTTTGTAGTAGCAAGAGCTTGAAAATGCAATGCTGCATGGAAATTAGGAATACGGGTATTTTTCAAAGAGTTTTCTTATGCAAATTTCTCAGTTTCATTTTGTGCATAATTTTTAATATGAATAGTTTCCTTAGAAATTTATTACAAATCAAATAGCAGATCTATGTTAAAAAGTAGTTTCCTAAAAGTGCGCTATATAATTCCATAGAATGAACGAATGACTAAATGAACGAAAAAGGTGTCCGTTTGCAAGGGGCAATTGTTCCTTTAGCTGCTTCTAAAGCGCCACTCGAAAGCCAATCGCAGGGCACCAACCGTTTCACATGTTCTGCATCGAGTCAGAATTAAACCTATTCCAAAGAGTAGTCAGAAAGAGGTCCGAGTCTGGTAGCCAGAGGGCCAGAGTAACTGTTAATGCGGGTGTCGTTTAGGAAGGTGGACGATCTGAGGATCAGATGAGTCCAAAGTAGTAGTTAAAAAAACATAGGTTTCAATTTTCCAGGGGGGCAAGTGCCCCCCCCTTGCCCCTATGTGCGGGCGCCCAAGTGCCGCACTTGCCCCCCCTGGAAAATTGAAACCTATGTTTTTTTAACTACTACTTTGGGGTTTTTAACAAATTTCTTTGCATTAATGCACCATTGATACGAATGATACAGACAATGAAAGTCAGAAATCCACATTTAGAGATCTCTATAGAAATAAACATGCTTTTATAACTTTCTGCCTTGCATGTTCAAGCTCTTTCTAAAAACTCTTACAATGACCATTGGCTTTCAACCCTCCTGCGGGCGTCCTTGCAAACAGCAGGCCTGTCGATTATGGCCTACCTGAGTGGAGTCCAGCTGTAGTGCAAATAATCGCAACTGCAAAAAATTAAATACTAACGCAAAAATTTGACAATTTCTCAAAGTAGCCTACACTGAAATTTCATCAGGGAGATCTGCTTATTCACCAGCATTGTAATTATATAAACCAAGTCCGCTATAAGCCAGGCTCCATTTTGTCCATTTAGCAAGCTGCCAGTACAGAATCCAGGGAGGTCAAACTGTAGATAAACTTGGCTCTGGTTATCACGCCTCAAGATTTACACCCAAAACTGACAAAGAGATCTGTTAAAAAGAACTGATGCCCACACTCATCTGATCCTCAGATCGTCCACCTTCCTAAACGACACCCGCATTAACAGTTACTCTGGCCCTCTGGCTACCAGACTCGGACCTCTTTCTGACTACTCTTTGGAATAGGTTTAATTCTGACTCGATGCAGAACATGTGAAACTGCTGGTGCCCTGCGATTGGCTTTCGAGTGGCGCTTTAGAAGCAGCTAAAGGAACAATTGCCCCTTGCAAACGGACACCTTTTTCGTTCATTTAGTCATTCGTTCATTCTATGGAATTATATAGCGCACTTTTAGGAAACTACTTTTTAACATAGATCTGCTATTTGATTTGTAATAAATTTCTAAGGAAACTATTCATATTAAAAATTATGCACAAAATGAAACTGAGAAATTTGCATAAGAAAACTCTTTGAAAAATACCCGTATTCCTAATTTCCATGCAGCATTGCATTTTCAAGCTCTTGCTACTACAAAATTTAATCGCGACTATCGTAAACATTTTGCCCCCCCCCTGCGAAAATTTTTGCGGGCGCCCATGAACTTAGGGCATAATAAGAGTCTAGGACTATACAATAAGTCATATCAGCTATGATCAGTTGATCACTAATGTACAGAATGGGTAAAAAAAGACCCCCTCTTCCATAAGAGTCTTCACCAATATATTGACCAAAAGTAAGAATTTTTAAATCAAGTTTTACAGGATTAAAGACAATTCATATAGTAGGCTATACACGGACAACAGCCAAATTTCACCGAGCAATTTCAAACAGAACAAAAATTATATCTCTTTTAGCGAGTCCACGAACTGTTTTTTTTGACTATTCAAAAACATAACGCAACAAAGAGTGAATTTGTGGGACTGCCCAGTGTTCTCTGGGCGTGCGTTGGCGGTCATTTACATAGGGCTATATAAATGAGTTAATCAGAAAACGAACGTCATGAAAAGAAAGCGGAGCAGTTGTTGTTGATGCAAGACTTTTTGCATGCAAAGTAAGTAAGTAAGAAGTAAGTGGGTGGCAGCACGAGACACACGCCCCTGCTTTAAAAACAGCAAACCAGACATATTATAGTATAGCATATTATAGTCAACATAACTCATATTTGACTGTGGACGGTTCTCGTCTGAGAAAAACATCCGAAGGCGATTAAGAACAAGAGGAGCACAGCAAGGAGATGCAGGAAAGAAGACTTCGCCGGTTGAGGGTTTTTACAAGAGCATAAGATTGCCAAACATAGTCAAATTAAACAATGCTGTCTCGTCCAATTACAGCACCGACGATGGAGAGAGCGTGTCTATTTTACACGGAGCAAAAATAGGAACAAACAGGTACAGACAGACAGACAGACAGACAGACAGACAGACAGACAGACAGACAGACAGACAGATAGACAGACAGACAGACAGACAGATAGACAGACAGACAGAGCAACGGACGGATAGACGGATGGATGAACGGGTAGATGGATCGACAGACTGGCAGAGAGACATCTAAAGATGCCGCATGTCTGTCCTCGTAAATTAAAGCAGATTTTTTAGCCCGCGATTAATTATAGACAAACTATACATGCAACATAGATGGGAGATTGTTCGAAGCGTTCCAGAGATTTTTTCCTGCAACCATGCAGAGACCATGAACAAGTGACTTGATTTAATGTAGACCTAAGCTATTCTTCTTTTTATTAATTTTGCTCTGGAGGACCAAACGGATGTGAAGGGCGACACATAGCCTACTTCTTATGGGAGTCGACGAGCTCTTTTTATTAGTAAATCTTGTTTCTCGTCACAATATATCGCTTCAATAACATAATAGCAAATACCTTGGGTCGGCCGTGATACATGAGAGTATCGGATTCTATGTGGCATAAATACGTGAATGCGCAAGGCGTATAAAAACAGTTCTTTTTAAGCTAGCGGCAAGAATTCAACACGGCATTGAAATATGTTTGCAGCCTCATTTTATTGCTATCGGCTTACATATGGATCGCGTCGTTCGATCTTCCCGATGCATATATATATATATATATATATACATTATATATATCCATTATATACACATATATACAAATATATACATATATACACATATATATATACTAGCTGAATTACCCGGCGTTGCCCGGGAAATATAAGTTTTTGTCCCCAGTCACGCCTGACCCCGTTCCGACTTCACCATTCTGACCCCGCCTTGCGGCGCCTTCCATCGACCCCCGCGTTAAGGAGAGGTAACGAACCTCTCCGCTAGGTGTACAGGTCTGGTCGATAATCGAAGAGCAAAACCCGTTAAGTCCACTCGACACGTAACTGAGAAAAACGACTTTTTCTGAAAAGATACTACCATTCAGCGCAACGTGCTTTTTTCATAAATTGTTCTTTGCCACTTAGATAAAGGAAGTTTTTTAAATCTACGCTTTTTATTCCGATTATTTGCAGTTATATTCGCATTATTTACGTCCACAACATTTTTGCTACGCGGTTTGGCGAGATGTGACGTTAAGATTTGAGCTCAAAATAATGACGTTTAGTGAACATAATTATTCCGTGTCTAATATATCGTTTTTATAACAGCGAAATTTAAAATATGGAAAGATTTTTGGATCGCGATCTTTATGATTTTCTCGTGTGGATCAGAAGAAAAAAGTCGAGAATAATCCTCGCAAATATTTTCGATAGAAGTAAATATCACGTGACCTCAAACCGTCATGCCATTGGCTGTAGTTCTCTGGTAGGCAATTGAGGCCTTATCAACGTGAATGGATTTTGAATCGCTTATCGCGTGCAAGTTTAAATGTTGACATCTCGGGACTTATAAAGTGAATTGGCAGCCGAAAATAGTGGCGTTTAACTCCAAATGTGGGTAAGAATCGATTGCAAAATTTTTTTTAAACGAATCGCTGTAATTTCCGAGTAGGCCTCCGGACAAAATTGGTGCATCCCACACACAGAAGGACAAACTTTGAGTTTTATACTTAAAGATATATTATATATATTATACATATATTGCCTACATATATACATATAATTATGGTACATTGGTCCTCTTAATAATGTTATCTAAGCTATATAGGTGTGTTGTTTTCAGCCTATAAAGGGGCTTTGTCATAATGTGATGAATAGCATTTTCCTCCACTGTGTCTAGACTTCGAATTGCCTTGCAGTTCCTTAGCGACATTCGCCTGCAGCTGATATTATGTTTCTGCCCATCACAGCATACACTTTTACTAGAGGTGGTGGTGCATGCAACTGCAGCGCAATCCATGGACAATTTGCCCTGCATGTTAAAAATCTTTCTCTGGTCGTTGATCTAGCTGTCACATGGATGCCAGAATGTATGCCCTGCAGAGATTTTAAATCGCTTCTGGAATAATATAGATCTACTTGCATTATTACTGCTCTGAATATGCCGTGATTACAAAAAGTAGCCTATGTCTGGCGCCGATTCTGCCCTTGACCAGTGCGGGCTTATATTCCATGCAGCACTGGACTTTAATGCAAAAGGAAGGAAGGAAGGAAGCAACTAATGAAGGAAGGAAGGAAGGCAGTAAGGAAGGAAGTAAGTAATGAAGGAAGGAAGGAAGGAAGAATGGAAGATTGGTTCCAATTGGAACGGGCGATAAATTGGATGAGCTGATTGTACATTTGCCTTATTTGTCAAAAAGAAAGAAAAACCTGAACAGAATAGTTTGTTGGAAGCATTCGCACAAGAACTACGTGAGTAGCTTGCAATAACTCAAGGACCACTGACATAATATTACCGGTAGTTGACTGCCGGAAACAATGACATGATTTCTTGTTTCATATTGACTTTTGATATATCTATGTGCCATTCGGTTTGGATCATATACATGAAACAGACTTAT